>VUQG01044284.1:43402-56111 GCA_015106755.1 Etia nguti
CAGGAAGCGATATCATTGTTGTCTGCCGGAGTGATGCCTCTTCTTTTCCACCCAATGCTAAATACCTGTTAGCCCAGGGAAACCTTCTAGTGTTGCAGTGTGTGTGTGAGCGTGCGTGCGTGTGTGTGTGTTTGGAGGCAAGTGTCAGCGTCACAGAGACCTGCCGACTCAGGCGTTGCCAAAACACTGTCAGCATGTTTTATTAGTGTGTCACTGCTGTTTGTCTCCGCAGGCTGTGTGTATATCACCCTCGCTCCCCTCCCGCAGTCCAGCTATTTATTTAAGCATACGAGATGCAACCGAGGCCGCCGCGGCCGACAGGCAGCCATCAATTTATCCCCCCTCAAACCCAGAAATCATCTCGCAAAATAAGTGTGGGTGGGGGGTGAGAGGAGGAAGAAGAAGCAATTAATTTATGTTGAGCAAATTGGCCCGGAATTTATGTTACATCCTAAACTTGAAGTGGTGAGTCAATACGGCTTGTAGCAACCTACGTGAAAGGCCAAACGTCTGTTTTGGAGCTGAAATATGTTTCGGCGCATATGAGATGTCTTTCCGCAGCTAATCTACAAATGTAGCAGCACTAAATCCAACACTCCTTCTGACACGCTCTCCCTCCTCGGCTGGCTCTTACACTGCTGCTCTCTGATTGGCTCTGAGTCACTTTCTCCCTGACCTGCTCTCTTGTATTCCTGCTCTCTGACTCACCCACTTACACTCTTTCTTTTTTCACTAACAAGGCCGTAAAAAATACTCACGTTATGACGCTCGTCGGGCTGTCAGGGGTGGCGCTTGCTTCTTTTGTGTCCGGCGCATCGTGTGCGACTCTGTGTGTGTGTGTGTGTGGTTTGTTTTAAATCGATCCCGGGGTGCGTTTTAGGGGTGTTGTAATTGCTTTTCGATTAGACTTGAGGAGATCTTAAAAAAGAGGCGCTAATTCACCACTTATATGAATTGCATCTTTGTGTGGAAAAAAAATTGAAATCTGGCATGAAAAGAAACACCAAGGGCATGGCCTTGGTTTTTGCGGTCCTACTGCCACACACACACTCTCACACACACGCGCCTTTTCTCTTTCAAGTTTTTTTTTTTTTCTGAACAGCTTCAGTGTTGCCCTGATTAACCAAATCTTCTCCTCTCATAAACTCTCTGCAGCCCTCTATGAGTTCAGGGTACCCGAGTCCATCGAGGTTGGCTCTGCGGTGGGAGTGATCCAAGCCATGGACGCGGATATCGGCCAGAATGCGGAGATGGACTACCGGATCATTGGGAGCGATGGGCCCGGGATGTTTGAGATCACCACCAATAGGAGCACACAGGAGGGTGTCATTTCGCTGAGGAAGGTCAGGCACTCTCTAAGGGGAGGTTTTATGGGATCACATGAGCAGCTTTAACACTTTCAGTTTGATTTATTTGCCAAAAAAATCCAAATTGTGTCTTCAAAATTATGAAAGCAGCTTGATAGAAATACTGACATGGTTATTACATTGCAGCTTTTACAGCGGCAAGAATCATAAGCAACAGTCGGTGCTTTGTTATCTTTTTGCCCTGGGTTTCGCCTGTCAGGCTGCAATAACTCTGTGATTGGTGGAGAACTATATGAGCCTCAGGCTTCCTCAGAGGCAGCCCCACAGACACAAACCAGGAAGAAATTCCGGGAAACATTTCTGTCTTCTGCATATTTCCCACTAGAGAAAACCTTTTAAAAACATGTTTATTTACAGTAAAATCTTGTTGACACGAGAGATGTGCATGCACAGGCTGCACAACGACTTCACTCATGCTATATGCATTACTTCATGTGTGCACAAAACTAGCTTCATCTCCGCCAACGTGCAGCTGTGACTGTACGCGCTGTGCAAACATTGTGTAAATATTCTCCTAAAGTCACCTAAAACTAATAAAAGATGAGATATTAGTACAGTTAAACTTATAACCTTTATCTTTTGTAATGCATTACACAAGCACAACAGGCAACATAATATAACAAATAAAACACGTTCATAAAATTCAGCATACGTACTAGACAGCATTATGATTGCGAGCTTTCACTGTTATTGTCGTCACCTAACTAAAAGCCTTAAGGTGCATGTTGTGGTGAAGCGGTGCCATAGAAATAAACTGAAGTAAAACTGAATTATAATGAATAGAATTAGCACCTTAAAATCATAAATTACGTCTTTTTACACAATTTATAACCTTGATGACTCCAATATAATTTGTTCTTGTTGGAAACATTTTAAGGAATTTGTTCTTTTTTTTTTACACTGTAGTCAAACAAACTTAGGGTTAATCTTAGGGTATTTTATTCATTTTGTTTAGTAGGAACTTTAAAAAAAATCTTTGGTTGAAAACTTTTGGTTGAAAAAAAAATTGACTAAAAAATGTTTCAAATTCTAGATTTTACTTAGAAGTGTTTTTGTATTTTTTCTTTAAAGAACAAGCACGATGAATTCTAAAGAGAAAAAAAGTTAGAAAACACTTTGCAAACTAATCTGACATTCTGATCATGCAACGTGGTTAACTTTTTTGAGGATTTTTGTGGCTAACATTAGAGCCCAACAATAGACTTGTGACCCCTCTATGTCTTGCCTTATGACAGCTGGCATAGGCTCTAGCCCTGAATTGGATAAAGGTTAAGGATAAGGATGGACTAATGCACTGCTTGCACCAGTAACCTTCTTTCTTTCAAAGCTAGCATTCGTGTGCCTTTACAGGAGGTGATTATATCTCAGTGTCCTCTAGCACAACCAAAACGTCACATTTCACCTTGTTTGTTTATAACTTCCCGTCACAGACAGAGCGATGCTGCTGGCCGGTGACGGGTCGCTACGTAGAACCAGCTGAATAATTAATGTTTTTGACTGGACTCAACTTGACTAGCATGGACGGCAACATCTGGTTGACTAATCGGACACAGGTTCACAATAAAAGCCAATTAAATGCTTTTACTGTGAAACAGGGAAAAGTTAGGCTGGTTGCCATTTAAGCTGGATTAAATGATGTCTTGTGTAGAATTGCAGGACTCTGCTGAAAAATGCAATATACTGAATGCAACTAAAGTGGACCTATAACAGTTTTAATATGCTATTACAATCATGGATGTACAAGACATATAAGACATTAGTTTCAAGTAATGAGGTCAGTGAATCGCAAGTAACCCCTGTGAAGCTGATCTAAACACTCAGTTTCATAGTTTTTAACCTTAGCCATTAAAAGTCGATGGGTTGTTGTCATGCAGACCCCACCGGGTCTGCGTGCAGAGCGTGAACATCTAACTTTGTGAAAACAATAAGTTGAAAATCTGGTGAAAATTGACACCATCACTGAGTTTGAATCTTGGTGACCTTGACCCATTCCTGTGAGTACAGGGTACAGAAGATTAAACTGTCAGGCAGCCAATCAGAAGAAAGTCACCCTACTGTAACAAGGGAAGGAGGAGCTTGTTTCAGACTGAGGATGAATTTAGAGTCTGTGTGTAAGATACAAGTTTGAAATGTGAATCCAAAGCTCCTCTAGTAGTGACCAAGGACAAACTGATGGAGCTAGAAATGATCGAAATAGGTAAGAAATGCAGACTTTCAGTTCTTTCACCGCATGCAGGACTCACTCCCTCAGTGTAACCGAAAGGATAGACAACACAATAAGCAGCGCTCGATAAAGGAAAAAAAAAAAACATCTTTATTTCCATACGCAGCTAGGAGACGGACAGCAGAGTTATTAGATATCCACTTCCACTTCCCCACACTTCCACTACATATGTTTTGAGTGAGATTCATTCTTCCCCTCAGCTGAGACCAAAGCAGAAATATTGATGCTGAGTATGGATTGCAGCATTCAGCTTGTGGCATGTTTGATGTATTCAACAGTATCTGGCAGTTGCCTTATCAAGCACCCTCTCTGCAGCCTTCGATCGATCGCTTCCATCATGCCATCATTAAGTGCTGGATGACATAATTGCCCTTTGTAGTGGATGTGGTGTGCAGGCACACTGTGTGTGGGGACTAAGCATGCCCTAATTTTGAACATACTAATTAAATGGGCTTGTCATCCCATCTCTGATTGTACCGGCCCTTCAAAGGAACATATTCCTCCAGTGGACATGCGGTCCCCCTCCCCGGCTTGGCACCAAACAGTGAAAATCAATGACTCATAATATGTTACTATTCACAGTTTCAGAAAACAGCTCGTTCCATCTGGATTCTTTTTTTCAAGCTTTCACTGGCTGTTTCCAACAATCGTGGACCCGGCGTCCTTTTATATGTACAGTAGGCAGCCGGCGAGGGAGCTCACTCTGATCCAGCTGCTCCATCTCAGCACTGGGCGCACACTCATTAAAATGCACCGCTCCCCAATTATTTCCATCAATGGGGGGATACCTTTGCTGGCTACAACTTCAAAAATAAAAAGTTCAGACAGGGAACCTAAAAGAGAAAAGCTAACAGCGGAAAAAAAAAAAACATTAGAACCGCAAGGAATCAGGCTCCTAATCATCATGCACAGTCCATAAATTATAGGCCTCAACAGCAGTGTACAGTAGATGCAAGAAGATCAGGGTTCGTGCGTAAAAGCAACTAAGCTGTATTCTTTTTTGTGTACAAATAGATAGAAATGAAAGTATGGCAACAGGAAAAAAACAAAAAGATGTAGTGTGAGTATAGTATAGGAAAAAAGTGCAACGACAAACTGAAGCTCATCATCTGTGTTCTTCAATAGAATGGCTATCATGAAAGGACTTTTTGCCCCCGTTTTAGTTTGATTTTAATCTTTTTATAATCGTCCCTATTAACCTTTTAACCTTAACACTTCCTCATAAAGTCTGGGATTAAAGCGGGGAGGAGGGGCGTGCTTGAAATTGGAGATGAAGCTGAATAATTTTGACAAACGAGTGATTTTTTGCATCAGTTTCTGCCTTATTTTCCCTTCATTTTTTGGGGCACATATTACAGCAGTAATTATTTCCCTTTTTGAGATTATTTGCAGTAATCATGCCTTCAGCTGTGTCCCAGAAGCTTTTTGACCTTAGCTTACCTTAACATCACCTAGTGGCTGGCAGCTTTCTTGTTGAGACTTTCCAGTAAAAGTCCTCCTCCTCATCGTCCTTTGTTTCTCTTCTGTTATCAACCTGCCTGCATGCTCAAGGCTCCAGATAAGAGTAGGAGATGCTACTCCGCTAACATTAAGTGACTGGATTGCTTGCGATCCATATTCACATATGGGAGTTGATTAAAAAAAAAAACCAGAGGCATTGTCACATTTTTAAAAGGTTATAGTGGGTTTTCAAAATGCATTTTAACTTTGGGAGAAATGCTTGTGTTGTAACTACTGAGACAGGTGTACTTTGCAGGTATACAAGGCTGAAAACATCCAAAACTTTTAAAGTTTGATCCAAATACACTGAATCAGTCTTCCAAGTGACTCCGTTGGCATGAGGATGGTGATAAAATGGCAATAAGACAGAGTCAGTCTGCCATCAGTCTGCGATTGAATGGGGTCACGTTGCCAATTATATGCCTACATCTTTTTGTGATAATACAGCAATTAACTGTGATAAATCGCAAATCTGTTGTTGTCTACACACAAAAAATGTACATTAAAAACATTAACTACTTACTTTTGGAGCCAAAAATTCACTGATTTGAAACAGAAATTCCTCCAGAAAGAACAATGTACTTTCTGCAGGATGGTGATTTCATTGCAAAATGATATAGGCACTTAGCAACTTGCTTAATCTTGTAATTAACCAGAATATTACCAATTCAGTATGACTCGACTATGAGTTCGACTACGAGACTGACTTACTATAGATGGATCGCCAGGTGTTCTCAATCTGTCTGCATTTGTCAATTAAACAGCAACCATTTGCGAAGCTTCACCAATCAACAAGACAGACAACAGTTGTTTGGAGACAGGTCTCAAAATCAAAAGTGGTTGCACAGAAGTTAAGCATGCAACGCCCTCAGCTAGTCGCAACAAGTACTCCACAGCCAAAAAAAGTTCAGTGTAATAACTTGGCAGCCATTGATTTTTCTCCTACTTGTAAGGAGGTTGCTTTCTGATTTTTACTCTAGTGTGACTGAGCCGTTATATAGACAGCTAAGTCACTGATAACCAGCTCACCCCGGTTTCACATCTCGTGAAGGCTCGGCTGAGGCAGCCTGGTCAGCTGGCTCGACACAGGAGCCAGTTTCTCCAGGAAGTCTCTTTGCTTGTGTTTGATCAAACTCCATCCCTACTGTCTTGGACTTAAGATTGTGACATTAGTTATTACCGTGCACTGGAGTTCAACACTATGTTGGAAGACCACATAAATCAGGACCTGAATCAGGTGGAAAACTGGTTCATGTGTCACAACAGGATAAAAGATAAAGGATAAAAGTCGCCCGCTGCTTTTGGACTCTACGTTTTGAAGCTTTAACATTGGTCTTTTGGCTGGTATGATTTTTGGTTTTTGGAGTTGGAAGTTACCTTATATGGATTATAAATAGAATGCTACATTAGCAGCTAGCTTGGTTACCAAACAGCATTCACTTTCATAAACTGTACAGGTGCAATGCCTGGGCACATATATTAGCTGGATATTGCCAAATAGAGACCTATTACTATTTCACTCAGCAAACTTGAAGCACAGATTGCTGGGATGTTCTGAACCATAGAACAAAACACCTGATAGTCTGTGCAGCCATGCTATGGCCATGGATGTGTTTAAAAAGAAATCAACTCACTTAGGCTTGTTATGAAGGAGCAAATCTTTCGTAACAGGGAATGAACGTCCTTTTAAGATGGTTGTGACTGAGTTAACCAACATGGACAAGGACTACCACGTGCATTCAGCAAGGTGGAATTGGACTATCTGTCCTCCCACTGGAGACCCAGTTGTTTATTCCTCTGCTATTTATTGTCACAAAGTATTTAATTTAAGAATGTATGGGTGAAGTACGACCAGTACGACCATAAGTAAAATCAAATTCTTAGGAAAACTTTGGTTGTCAAGTCTAAGCACAACTTCCAAGTCTCTCAAGAATATCACAGCATAATAACATAAACGTTGCTACATTAGTTTTTAAGATCATACTATATGATACTATATCAACGCTAACCTTAAACCTATACATTAGAAAAGTTGATGTTTCTCTGCATTTTAATTCTTATTCAAAATACAAATCCCCAAATTCCTACCACTCACGATCACTGTAATAATCTGGTATGTTGATCTGAGAAACAGCATCAAAATGAACAGATGTCACCCAGCAAAGATCTGTGCACAGCTTTGATTGATTGTTTCATAGAGCCACGCTGTGCCGAGCATCAGGAAATCAAACTGAAAAGCAAAGCTCAAACATGTAAGAAGTTGATAATAAAAAAATGTAAAAAAAAAACTTTGTTCTTGTTTGCGTTATAAGCCAGACTGTAATCAGATTTCCAGTCTTAAAACATGAATCCTGTCATTAGCCAGACCGTGTTGTTGTCATGTTTGTTTTCCACCGAAATGCCACATCAGTCATATTATTCAGCAGCGCTTAGGCAGACGTCCACGAGAGCACGGTTGTGATGTGTGCAGCAGCCCGTGTTTGTCCATCAACAATCTTGTTAGTGTCCTTGAATGTGACACTAAGACCCTTTACATGCCCTCATTAGATACTCTGGAAAAGCTTGTTTTTTATTCATTAAGCTGGCAGTCTGACCTAAAATGAAATGTGACATATTACAGAACCTGTTGATGCACACAAGTGTAAAGTAAATATATTAGCACTGTAAGCTGAATTAGTGAAATTGTTGCTTCTTCTTCTTCATGCCTCTTCTGCCTCTGTTTCGCAGCCTTTGGACTATGAAAGGAAGCGGCAGTACAGTCTCCGTGTCCAGGTGGAAAACGTCCACATCAACCCCCGCTTCTACTCGAAGGGCCCCTTCAGGGACGAGGCCACCATCAAGATCATCGTTGAGGACGTGGATGAGCCGCCTGTGTTCGAGCGCGCCAGCTACGTAATGGAGGTGAAAGAAGACGCGCCCAAGAACACCGCCATCGGCTCCGTCAGCGCATCTGATCCAGATGACAAAAACAGCCTCGTCAGGTAAATGAACCAAGCTGCATCTCCAGTTTTTTTTCTTATTTCACAGCTTAGCTCTTTGCAAAATTTGCTGCTTTTTGATCTTTCCGAAGGCTCTTCAAGGCAGCTATTGATTTCTATTCAAAAGCCAATAAAAAGACTGAGCATGATAGCTCATTCAAGCACCACTTAATTGCTTTTGCTGGAGGTTTCAGTAACATCTGAGCAAGTTGAGGACCACTCATCAGTCTTAGTTAAGAGTACAACTACTGGGAGTTGGAGAAAATTACTATTTAAGATTCAATTTTGAGGATTGTATTGATTTTACAAGTCATTTAGATTATTTAATTACAGATTGCAAAGGCAAAACATATTTTAAAATATACAACTAAAGAAAGGGTAAAAAAAACTAACCGAGCTAAACAATTTAATTAATAAACAAGAAGAACATTAGGGAAAAGTTAAAAACAATTTTTGGATAACCAGCAAGCCATCCAGCTCTCGATAGAGCAGATGTCATATTGAAATGTGTGTAAACAATATGTGTTGCTAATATTTTATATGGATATCTAAGTCATTTTAGGATATGTCATGAAAATAAGTGATCAAAGTCTTTTATTCTAAGTCTTTTATGCTAAATGATTGGAAAGGTGTCAAAAAGCCCTCCCTGAGCCAGGTTTCTTCCTGTTACAAGGGAGTTCTTCCTCCCCACCGTCACAAAATGCTTGCTCATAGGGGGTCGTTTAACTGATTGTTGGGGTTTTCACCAGAGTACTGTAGGGTTTTTACCTTACAGTGTAAAGCACCTTGAGGAGAACTATTGCAATTGGGTGTTATATAAATAAACCCGAAGTGAACTGAATAAGTTAATAAATGAAGTGCTTAAAATGTCATTTCTTGAAAATGTCATTGAACTTATTACCTGCTTATCCAGTCTACTCTGTATATGAGATAAAACAGAATCCTTTGCAATGGCTAAATGTTAGCAAAAAAAGAAAAAAGCAAGTCTTATGCCCTTAGATTGGATTTTCAGGTCCCAATTATCTTTAAGACTGTTTGAAAAATCAATAAACACAACTCATTTAACAAAGTTGTATACCCCAGTGGTTAGATCACAGCTTTAATTTGTGGTTTAAATAAACATACATTTACTGTGATATTGACCTGTTCTCGCCCACTTACATTATAAACCATCAGTCACTGTCAACATGCAGTGTAAAATCCACTATAAAAATCTGACTACAGAGGCTCACATGCTGTGATAACAGTCTAAACTCAGGGCTGAGCTTTTAGCTCTTTAAGCAGCTTCACACAATAGGAAAACCAGACATATTCAAGTAAAAACCACCATGTGAACCTTGAGTTAAGCATATAATATCTCACTAACAGATTTCTATACTGAGTCAATATTTGGAGCTCACATTAAGTGAATTATTCATCTTTAATGCGAGATGTTGTTTAATGTTCTGAAGGTTGTAAATGGATCTTTGTGCTCTTGTTTCCTTCACCATTAACATAAACAGTGTTAAAATAATGAGGCCTGCGCAGGAAGACACTTTGTTCTGCTACACATACAAAATGCAGCTAAATAATGAAAAGTGCCAAAAGTTCGCTCACACAACTTAGCTCATGGAGATACAAAATTATGCGAGCCTTGTATTAAATGGGAATAATGGCAGTGGGGTGTGAGGCTGCGCCTCGACTCCGCTTCAGACTTTTCATTTTTATGATGCACTAAGGGAGTTGGCTCTCAAGGTTGAAGTTCCACCACTTTATTGCAGGTGTCAAATATGATATCATTCTCTTTTATCGCCCATCATCAAGGAGGTAGCTACCCTGTGGCATTTAAAGCCGTGCAGAGGAGGAGGAGGAGGGAGGAGAGTTGGGAGGCCTGGGGGCTGCCTGGCATCAGGAAGTCACTGAGACGGTTATCTTTATTAGCTCACTGCGACTTGCGGACACGTGCACATGTGTGACAGGGATGCATACGCAAATCCTTAAGTAATCCATAAGTGCAGTATATAGACTCATGCAGACACACGGCATGTTTCATCCTACATTTTTCCTTCTGATTGAAGATTTCAGGTCAGCTCTTTACGTGAGATTTGATTTACTGCAGTCTGCAGCTTACATGCTTTTAAACAGAACACTTTGGCCTGAACAAATACGAATAAGATGTGATGAACATGTCATGCATTTACCTCACTGAATGGCTCTTTGGCAAGCATGTCACTGGCTCTGTGAATGTGGAGAGCTATGGTGTTTTCAGTGCCGTACTGTCTGTGTTAAGAGCTTATATTAAAAACCAGATTCTCTACAGAAGTAGAGTTCTGCTTGGACGCTGATATTTCTGGAGCACTGTACATACACATACACTCATCAGCAATTTTTTTTAGGTATACTTGTTTGACTACTCATCTGGCAGAAACTCATTGCAGTTAGGCATATAGACATGGTCAAGATGACTTGCTGAAGTTAAAGCTGAGCACCAGAATTGAGAAGAAAGGTGACTCAAGTGACTTTGAATGTGGCATGGTTGTTGGTGACAGACAGGCTGGTCTGAATGTGTCAGAAAATGCTGATCTACTGAGATTTTCCCACACAAGCATTTCTAGGGTTTACAGACAGTGGTCCAAAAAAGAGAAAATATCCAGTGAGCAGCAGTCCACTGGGAGAAAATGCATTGTTGATATCAGAAGTCAGAGGATCAGGTCAAACTGCTTCGAGTTTATAGGAAAGTAAGAGTAATTCCAATAATCACCAAGATATGCAGAAGAGCATTTCTGAATGCACAACACATTGAACCTGGAAGCAGATGTGCTACAGCAGCAGAAGACAACACTGGGTGCCACAACTGTCAGCTAAGAACAGGAAACTGAGGGTGCAGTTTGCAGGGGCTCACTGAAATTGGGCCACAGGAAATTTGACAAGTATGGATTTCTTAATATTTGATTTCTACTGCAACTTTTCTATAGGGTCAGAATTTAGTGTAAACAACACGATTGCGTGTATCCACGCTTGTGGGAGATATTTACTTGCACACTTTGGACCTCTTAGAACCAGCTGAGCATTGTTTAAACACTGGAGCCTACCTGAGTATTGTTGAGTTCACTGTACTCAAGTGGGCTCGACAGTCACCAAAGCTCACCAAGGCAGTCCAATAGGTCATCTTTGGGATCTAATGGAACGGATGGAAACCATGGATGAAATCTGCTGCATGACATGAGTCTATCATGTCAATATGACCAAAATTGCTAAGTAATATTTTCAGAATTAGGGCAGC
The DNA here is from genome assembly GCA_015106755.1 of Etia nguti. Lineage (NCBI taxonomy): Eukaryota > Metazoa > Chordata > Actinopteri > Cichliformes > Cichlidae > Etia > Etia nguti. Next base: position 54,734 of record VUQG01044284.1, read on the forward strand.
TCTGAAGGCAAAAGACAATCCAACCTAGTACTAACAAGGTGTATAATAGTAAAGTGGCCAGTGAGTGTATGTTAAGATAGATAGGACGTGCAATAAAAATAGTACAGATAGGTTTTTTTCGTGAGATGGGCTCATGAAAATGTTTATTTCACTCCTCTGAAGCCAATGTGTTTAATCTGATGTGGGTGTTTATATGGAGCATTTTTATTCTGCTTTATTACTGTAGGACTGCTATAGAGCCAGTATGTATGTAGCTGGTGGCTGTCCATCCCACTGTGATGGGATCTCTTTAGTGATGTTCAGACCTGTAAAGCATGAACAATATTCAAGGTTATTAGAGAACATTTCATTTAACCGGGGTTCAGATTTGCCATTGTGGAGCTTTCAAACACTTTTTTATTAGCCGTCTATATTGGCCAGCTTGGATGAGAAGCCCTCAAAGACCATCGAGTGCTGTGAAAAGTGGCTATTTGAACATCTAAATGTGAATGTGAACCCTGATGTTCATCTGGGCTAAATATGGTTAAAGAGTGAGTCATTTTTTTTAGTCTTTTAGGTGCCATATAACAGCATTTCAGTTACTATGTTTCATAGTGTCGTTAGCACTGCTTTGCATGGACACGTAGCTGAGCCGATGCTTGATACTATGGATAGCTAACCTCTCCTTTACTCTCCAAAATATAGCAATTAAAATGATTTTGAAACAAAGATCATTTTGATACTGAAAAGACAAACTTTACTTTGGTCCGATTTTTGACCTAATAAGCCCTCGTGTTGAAGAAAACATTCTCAAAATACTGTGTCAAGTCGGTTGGTCACTTCAGAAGGGAGGAAAGAAGCAATAATGTACGTCCCAACCCCCTGATCACTTACATTTCTGTAACCCTCCTCGTCCTTCTGCCTGGCCTTCCATCCAGCCAGCTGCGTGCCTGCTGAGAGCAGCACTTTGGTTGTCCGGTCAGGACGAGGAGCGCCTTATCTCTGCGCCATTAATCAAGTGAAGGGTTAGACCCAGGCAGCTGAATTATTGGGAATATTAGAAAAGCAATTAGTAAAGCCCACGGCTGACGCACATCTAACAAGGTTAGAGTTACTGTCGGGCCTGCGAGGTGGTAGAAAAATAGGTGGGAGTGTTTAGATAAAGACACCAAAATGTTTGTGCGGGGGAAGCAGGAGCAGTAGCAGCAGCGGCAGCAGGTAGGGGTGACACCCGTGGGGAGGAGGAAGATCGGTGGAGGGAGGAGAGGGATGCGGCGATGCATTGAGAGCCGCGGTTCATAGTCTCCCCTCAGGGGTCTCCTTCCTCTTACGCCGGCCCTCCTGATGCCTGCTACTCCATTAATCACACTGATGCATCACAGAGTAGTCTGGGAGGCAG
>VUQG01044284.1:66366-77636 GCA_015106755.1 Etia nguti
CAAAACACAGACACAAAAAACAGCAAAATGCTCGCAGACTTCATTCTCTTCTCACTAAGAAAAAAAAGGCTAAATCAGTGGTTTCCATCCTTTTTCATTTGACATATCCCCACTCTTCTGTCTTTTAGCTAACTGTTGTTAGCTAATAATTTAACTGTTAACTGTACTTAAGCGAAAAATGCATTATATTAATACCTAATTTTAGCCAACTATCCTTTAAGCTAACAACTTTCTTTGTACTGTTAGCTAACACTTGATGGTTTTCCAGTCTTTCACCTTGCTATATCTGTTAATTCATAGTGCTAGCTGACAATATAACTACTAACTAACTACACTTCAACCAAAAAAAGCCCACTGTGCTTTGTTCATAGTTTCAACTAGCTACTGTTTTCTGTATTTCTATTATGTTGTGCTATCAGTTGTTTTGTACTGTTAACAGACAATACAAAAAAAAAACACCCAGCACTGCTGTATTCATAATTTTAGCTAGCAGTCCATCCATTCTGTTTAGCTAATAGCATTTTGTGCTCTATTAACAAACAGTTACTAGCTCTGCTCTTTACTGAGACTTTTAGTAACAATTTAAATGTCACTTTTGATTTTAGCCAGACAATTTATAACTTTTTTTTTCTCCGTTAAGTGTTGATAACAATTGTAAAGAGGTGATGGCAGTCAGGATGAAACACTTTATCGATAACTAGGCTATACTTTCCTACACACACAAAACACAAGCGACAAATATATTCAAAAATGTTGTTATACAACACTGTATTAACAAAAAGGATTAAGTTTGATAATTTTTGTAGTAATCTTTTCCCCAAAATCTTATTTATTATATTTTTTTTCTCCAAATGAAACTTTTTCCCGTTCATGGTACACCTTATAGCTGATTGGCTAGGTTCAAGGCTTAAAACTTTTTATCATGTAATAATTTTATGAAAGATAATTGAAGAAGATGAATGGGAAATATACGTCCAGAACCAGAGCCCTTAAAAAAAAGGGGGGGTGTCCACTCTTTTGCAAAAGGAAGAATTGTTTGGGAACCACTGATCCAAATGTGTCACACTACCTACCTTAAAAACTATTTAGCTAAGATTTTGTGTCCTGAGAAGGGCTCCGTCCTGCACTGTAGAATGTATAATAATGTAACATAGCAGTACAGTAACAGAAATGTGCCAAAAAGCAAAGAACACCAGTATTTATCTTAAAAAAAAAACCCCTTCCATTATTTTAGTCTCTTCCTTTGCCCTTCATTACGTGTACTGTATGTAGTGCTGAACATGAAGCTGGTTCAAATGTTCAGGCTTTACCCAACTGATTTCCTGTGGGACTAACAGCCCTTTCCATAAACATGCTTATCAAGGGGCACCTGACCTTTGAGTGGTGTGGAATTAGGTTCTTAAGCCCAGAGGTGTGTCCTCGGCTCAGAGAGAAGGTCAAAACATTATCCTGCAGCAAGATCGCAAAGGTTTAATTTTTCAAAAGTAGGAGGAAACTTGTGAAAATGATCTGTACCACAGCCAAATTGGGAAATTACTTTAAGAGCTGCCTAACTACAAACACGCAGCTGTGAAACAGAGAAAAATGTCTAAACCAGGAGGGTACAATGATATCAAGAGGAAAAAAAAAAAAAGCAGGCCAGCTAAAACAAGCTCTGCCCTCACTTTAGCAAAAGGCCAACCAGTGAAGAGGCTGACATTTATCAGACATTTGAAACAGTAATAACAAAACACAATGGCATAATTGCCATAGTGCTACTTTTTTTTCCCTCTGTCATGAGCCAGCTGATTGCACAGTGGTTGGAAAATTCTTTATATCATATACATGAGTTCTCTTTTCTATTTTTTGGCCCCCTTGTTTTGTTTATTAGCTTGTTGCTGGAGCTCCTATTGTGTAAGTGGCCATTTCAGACTGTGGTAATGTTGCTATGATAAGCATTTAATGGGTTTAAAGACCCTTCACTATAAGAAAACTGCTTTTCCGCCTCAAGGTGCAATGCGAGGTCTCAAATGAAAGTCAACATGACAGCAGCACTCACCAAAACCATTTTTTTCCCCTTCAGTCGTCCCAATTTTCTGTCTTCATACAGGATGTCAGCATATCGCCATTACGAAGCCGTGCTTGTGTTTTCCTACGGCGAGTGTAATTGCCTCCAAGCATTGGCGCCAGGCTCAGTTAAGATCGTCGAAATCGTTACACGCCCAAACACACCATGCTGCCACATCATTTTTTTTTTTTTTTGTCCTTAAAGCTGAGGCAACTAGATGGTGTCACTGATGTCCTTTCTCCAGATAAAATAGATCCGTGGTTGTTGATGTGTAGACATGGTCGCTCTCGGGGCTCAACTCTACTACGCTATATTATGTTGGTGACAATGTGATTGAGCAGTTCTGTCAATGTAGAAACAATTTGAGAGGTCGTGGTACTTGTAAGGGGCCCTGCATCACTGGCCATTCATCAATCTGCTTTGTAAACCGTGATATTTTGTACTGAATATTTATATGACACAATTAAATATCTTTAAAATCAACCACTTGTTTCTCTTTATGAGGTTTTCTTACAGAATATTTCACAGATTTGTGGCGTTTCTTTAACCTGAAGCAACTACTGTAGATGGTGACGCTGATGTCCTCTTTCTCCTGATAGCGAAGACAGGAAGAACTGTAGTGCACTCAAGTAAAAAAAAAAAGAAAAGAAAAGCTGGAGCGATTACATTAATGGTACAGATACACTGGAGAAAACACTGGTTGGGGACTGTGGCACAACCAAAGTGCGCAATTAATGTGATCTTGTTGCCTTTAACATGGTCGCTTCGAAGACGGGCGAGGTCCGTGACCGCTTGCAGTAAGCCGTCCTCCTCAAAGCAACTTTGGTGTATCGAGAACTCGATAAAACACCAATGAGACAAAGTCAATCTGCTATCAGTTTGCCATTAAATGGGTTCAAGTCGTTAATTACATGCAATCTGCTTGTGATAATACAGAGATTAACTCAGACAAATCAGTGAAAATCACAAATCTTTCCTATTTGTTGCAAATCTGTTGTTGTCTACGTACAAACTGACATTAATTGCTTTGACAGTCTAACCAGAAGACTCATTAGTCTGAAAAAGAAATGCAGAAATTCCTCCACAAATAGTGCTGAAGTTACTACAGGATGATGATTTAACTGAAAAATGACAGACACTTGGGAAACTTCTGAAAACTTGCCCTCTTGTGAGATTTGAAGATACACCCAACGGTATCAATTTGAAAATCGCACAACATCCTGTCTTCACAACTTTGGGTGTCAGCGCTGACTGCCCGGCGGGGCGACTGCAATACCCCCATCAGCCTTTTACCGTTGAGGGGTAAAAAATTAACATTCATGGTAATGTGGGTGCTGTAGGTAGCATAGCAACGTATCATATGTACTGTGTAACTAATCAGATCATCATCAATACCCAAGACGCCTGACATCTAAACAAATTTTAAATTATACACGATAAACATTTCTTAAAATTACATTACTCGATTTTTAAAAAACAATAAACAAAATATCAAGCGTATTATTTGGACCTATGTGTTCCTTTTATCAAAAAAACTCAGCTGTCTGTGAGTTGTGAAGTACAGAGGTCCCGGTCCAACTTAAAATAGATTTGTAGTTGTTGGTCGTTAACGTGTAGCCATGACAACCGGCCTCATTCACAAATTGAGTGTATGAACAAATTTAGAACAGCCTTAACCTTTAAGTATGAAAAAAGGATGGTCTCGCTGTCCTGGAAAATGAATTTAAACATTTTTATACTAAATACTACTATTACTACTACTAACTGTAATACATATAGACATTATTATGATTAGCTGTTTTAAAAATGTTTTAGTTATGTTTTCCATGAGCCAAAAATGCTCAGTAAGATAATAAATTATTGACAGTAGTTTTTACTGATTATTTACATAAAACATTCAAATCTCTCTAAAAATCAGCTGCTGTGAGGTTTTCTCTTTCAGAATAACATTGTTTGACAGACAGCTGTGTGGCAGCTCTAGTGGACCACTTTCACTTTTTTTTCCTCTAGTTATGAAGAAAAATGTAACTTTTATCTGAAATGTGACAGCAGCCACAGGCTAGTAAGCTAGACAGCTACCATCCTCACAGGTATGTATTTATTATCTACAATAAATCTCAGTATAAAAGACCCGATTCTAGACGTCAGATAGTTATTAATATGACGGCTTTTGCTAAATAGCTGGATCCAGAGGCTACTGAGCTGAGGAAATTGTTAATTAGACAATCTATAATTAAGATCTGTTAGACAGCCAATCGGATTTAGAGAGAGGTTAAAAAGAGAGTGAGAGGAGGGGGGAAAAAAAATCACATTTTGATTATTAGAGGATGAGTGGCAGATGTGAGACAGATGGTGACACTGTAGTGAGGGAGTATAACGGACTCATCCTGTTTTAGAGGTTTAGGCCTCTTAGCAGAGATCTGAGTGGGAGAGGATTACAATTAATACAAAAAATAAATAAGAAAATCTCACTTTTTGGACCAGAATCAGAAACTTTATTTACAATATATGCTCTGATGGTTTATTTAACAGTTCTTACTCCATTCAAAAATTGATTTTTTTTTTGGCATGTGCCAGTAACACGGTGAGGTCTTGCTGTGGCTTTGTTTTTAAAAAGGTTCCACTCTATGTTTAACATATACATAACACAACATAAAGCCACCTTTGACAGAGCCGGAGTGATAAACAGCATAAAACATGAACGCATGAGGCTTCATTTCTAATTCTCTTTGCCCTTTGTCCAATTTTTTCTTTGAAAATCCCAGCCACAAAGCTAGTTTCCCTCCAAATATTTGTGCTAACAGTCACTTCAACCCAGTTGACCCCTACCTAAAACCCATCTATCTTCCTTACCACTGCTTCACGATCAACTAGTGGCACCTCAGCTTTGCTAACTCTTGCCTGAATAGCTCCAACATCTGCAGAGAAGACTCCTTAATGTGGACCCGGGTCCTGATTGGCTGTCCCAAAGAAGGCGCTGTCACTTCCTGTACTCTTCCGAGTCTTCGGTTTCCTTCTCCTGCCGCTCCCGCTCTCGTCTCATCTCCTTCAGCTCCTGCCTGTATTTCCGCTCGATGAAGCGCTTCTGATGAGCCATCTGTGGGAAGTTATCTGGTACAGGGAGAGGCAGAGCGGGAAACACAGGAGTCGACCAAGGAGAACAGATAAAGAGAGAGAGAGTAACACAGAAGCAGAGGTGTGAGAAGACAAGGTCAGTTTCCAACTGGGCGAGGACGGCAATTTAGTTCCCAAATTGCACCGACTATGGTTTTCATAGCATGTGTCATGCTGTCACTTAGGTCAAATGAGCGAAAATGTTGCAGGCAGTATTGAGATTAAATTGTCCTCATGTTGTTATTTCATTAATAATGATGAAGTAACAAGAAATTAGACAGGCCTTGTTTGGTTTCAGCACAATGACTGTGAGATCTGATAACATAATTACAAGCGAACATTTTGAAAATGAGATCTGTAATAAGATGGCGTAGTGTGACAGCAGGAAAAAAATATGAAACAAAAACAGATACAAGCTTAAAGGACAGTGGTATATAAGCACCAGACAAAAGAAACTGTTAAAGTTTTGAAATTGTGTCTATTTGAAAACTTTCATATTAAACTGCTCGTTTAGAAACCTCTTTTAAAGCTGCCACTACTTGGCGTTCAACCAGCAAACTGCAGCTTTGGCTACATCAGCCATTAGTTTCTAAAGAGAAGTTCTGAGGCCTCGATTTGAGTTTTCTGCTCGCTGCCAACTTGGCTCGAGTCGTCTCCAAATGTGGTGAAACACACAGGGAGCCCGGGCTCAGGAAGTGGGAACCACAACAACTGAACTGCTCAGGACTTGTGTCAATCAGAGAGAGACACTCTGAACCGCTTTCTGTGAAAGTCTCCACCAAGACGCAAATTGGTTTCTGTTTCAAGATTTCCACATTTCTGTGTCACATATTTTCATTAAGAGCTGTGAAATGTGGGGGTGGCGTACTCAAGAGAATGTGCTTAAAAGGCTAACGGCAGCAAATACAGGAGCACGGATATATCTGGCCCAAGTGACGGATACACAAAGGAATATTTTATTAAGTATTCTGCTGCATCAATTTTGCAATGACTAAGTGTTTACATCTTTTTTTAATTTAAACTTTTTTTAACCTTTAAGGAAAAGAAACACCTTTGAGATTAAAAATATCATTTGCAAGAGGTTCCACTTAGATTCAGGTTTGGATGTTTTTAGACAAAGACACTTTTTTTTTTGCAATTTTGCCTTTATGCACCACCACAGTGGATTATAAATGAAACAATCGAGCTGTCATTCAAGCACAGACTCTCAGCTTTAACTCAAGGGCTTTAACAAAAACACTGCTTTAACTGTTTAGGAATTACAGCGGTTGTATGCAGTCCTCGGCATAACTGAGAAGCACTTTTGTGGCCAGGTGAGGCCTGTTCCCTTGTTACTTCATGACAAACAAAGTAGATAAGAGATCTGGAGTTAATTCTAAGTGATGAACTTAGTGGATCCTCACTTGAACTCTCAATATGAGGTCTAAAGAGCTGCCAATGCAACATAATGAAGCAACTCAAGGCCTCGTAGAGCACTTCAAGGAATGGACCTTCTGTCTAAAGAGAAGATGGCAGCATGGCTTAGTTTTGCAAACTTGCAACTGAACAAACCACAAGACTTCTGCACAAATGTTCTTTGGACAGATGAGACCAAAGTGGAGGTATTTGGCTGTACTTTGGAGAAACCCAAACACAACATGTCAGCACAAACGCATCATACTGACTGTCAAGCACGGCGGTGGAGGGGTGAAGATTTGGGCTTGTTTTGCATATCACACCAGCGGTCCCCAGCCTGTTTTGCGCCATGGACCGGTTTATGTCCGACAATATTTCACGGACCGGCCTTTAAGGCTGCGGATAAATACAACAAAATAAAACCAGTACTGCTACTAAAAAAAAAAAAAAAAATGTATTCATAACACACGGGAAAAGACCCAGGGAGACAGAGTTAACGATAAAAAAAATAACGATAAAAACCGATAAAAACCCTAAAAAACCATAAATTTTACACCCGAGCCTCAACTCTCGCGGCCCCTTTACCAAACGACTCAAACGACCAAACGACCCCGTGGCCCGGGGGTTGGGGACCGCTGGATCACACAACCCAGAATACAGCAGGCAATGGCGGGTAGGAGCTTTGTAGCAAAGGCTGTGTAAGTATTACAAAGATAAATTTATAAATAACATTGCAATTTACAGCAGACACAAGTAGAAGCAACTAGTTTTGCTTGCCTCAGATACCCAGTTTAATTTTTTTTTTTTTCATCCAGTGCTGAAAATGGCATGAATTAGAGTCAAAATTGATTAAAATTCCTACGTATTTGCGATCTTGAAGCTTTGGACGGTTGTGAAAGATGAAAAAGCTGTGGGATAAACAACTGAAACATCAGTTTAAAAAACAATCAAAAAAACATTTCTTTGTGTTGGTTGGAATTTCACAAGAGATGGACCTCTAGCAGTAGTAACAATTAAAAATAAGAGTCAAAGAATAAAGATGAGAATGAAGTAATTTAAAGGAAGAGAGGCCAATGTCAAGCTAGTGATGACAATGTTGTGTGAGAGTCTAGCATCAAAATGTCAACTTTTAATGAACAAAAGTGATGCATTCCTTTTAAGGTACTTACGCGAGCTTTTTCTCTTCATGTTTCAGATATTTGAGTAGATTTTTCAAAGGTGACAAAAAAAATGCCTGTTGAAATTTCAGAAAGTGGCAGCTGACAGTTTATTTTGTCTGCTCAAGAAAGGTAATTAACTTCTTCTCAGAGTACTAACAAAAACTCACATTGGACAAATTGGAATGAGATCATATTGGCATACTTAGGAGTAGATTATTTTACTTATTGTTAATACATTTTCCCTTCAGTTAAAAGGATCCCAGCACATAACAGAGCATTGACTCGTTTACAAATTTTGAAAACACCAGATTTGGTGCACCAGTGTCGTCTTGAAAGCAGTAACTTGCCTCAGTTTTCATGCCAAGCAGCACCGTTTGTAATTTTAATATTCACTGCTCAGGTAATTTTCCATTAAGTGTTTACATTACTGTGCCTGCCCACTGCAAACTTCAATTTAAAACAGCATGCATGACAGCTGCCCGGTGGTTTGTGTCTACTCGCTGAGACACACATTTGACTGTGCAGTTTTTCCAGTCACTGATCATGACCATGCAAACTCAGGCAAATTAGGCTTTCAATACCTTTTCCCTCAAACGTTTTAAAGATAGCCTGTGAGGGAAAACAGAGAAGCCACAATGGTCTGTACTTACAGAACATCGCTGTGTTTTGTACTATTCTGTGAACTTTGCAAATATCAGGTCAATATATTTTTCATAAATTTGGATTCATATGAATCGATGACAAATTAAAGGAAAAAGTACCATCAAAACAGCTGCAATCTGCCACTGATTTTCCAAATCTTGAAGCTAGGTTTGGGGCTGTCACCAATCACAACTTAGCACCATCCCTCCAACCTCCTTATGTGGAATTTGCAGTTCTCGGAAATGGAGCCATTACCACTTGATGCCAAAGGACACCTTGTGCATAACATGAAGACTTTGGTAGAATCTGTCATAACTAGGTATACAATGCCTCGGGATCAGAAGAAACAATGGTCCAAACTCATCCATAAGCGTTAAACTGGATAGAATGGATGTGTGACTTATGAAGGTCACAGCATTTGGTTTAGATCACTTTCACAATCCTCAAACCATTCAGTGAACCTTCATTCCCAACCACCAATCTCTAGGACTGAAGAAACAAAAACTGTAAAGTACTCAGGCTGACTCCAAAACCAAGCTAGTCTAACAGGCAGAATAAAAGATGAACATAACTACTGTGACATCACCCAGTAACCTTGGGCTCTGCATTTTCAGACTTTAATTAAGGGTTTTGACAGCCAAAACCATTTTACTGGCTCCAAACCCCCCCCAAATATGCTGGGCAGAAGCGAGAACTTACCTGTAATGAATGAACAAGCTAGCTAAAATTAAAACAACCCAAAACATCATGTTGCTTCAGAATGCAGAGTCTATAAGCAGTGGGCGATATTATGGAAGCTGTGTCCAACTTTTATTTTTTCTGCCTGTACCTCATGAATAAAAGGCATCCCGTCCCAGGATATACGTGCTTTGTCATCTGGAGAACACTCAGGATAACTTGGTATTGAGCTGTATTGATCTTCTCTCTAAAAGGGACAAGTGGACCCAAACCACGACCTTCCACAGCAACTAGATCCCCTTAATGTAAGAGTCAAGGGTTATGGTTTTCCTTTCATGTAAGGCCATGCTTTCTTTTCCATTTTTCTATCTACAAGTGAAAGACTTTATACACCTGGGCCTTGAAATGTAGAAAGTTTTAATAAACTTGTTTTTTGCTAGTGTGCTGAGTTTAATCATACCTGGTCTACCAGGTCATCTAGGCCAGATCGTGCTAACTGTTAGGACAACCATTGCGGTAAGTAAAATAACATCTGAACAAACAAAACAGAAACAGGTCACAGGTTCATTTTAAGGCCAAACTGAATTGCCTGCTTAATAACTAACGGCCTCTCCAATGTAAAATCTGAACTGTTGATAGATGCATTAGATTACTAATGAAATGAGCAGAAGAGGAGTTTGAAGATTGAAATATGTTTAAGGGGAAAAAAGGGAAGCAAAACCCATTAATTTAATGCAAACACTTTCATTTTCAGTCTTTGCATTCCCAGAGACCACATTGCATAACTGCATAAAATGACATTGTATAAAATGCTTTCTATAGTCTTTTCAGAACTCGTGAATAAGACTTGGTATTTACGCTGAGACACATTTAAGTCATGATAAACTTGAGCTGAAGGTTAAAGTAGATACAGTAAAAGGTTTAGATTATTCTTTTATTCATCAGCCATTTGTACATCTGCATGTTGGAAATAAGAGTTAATATAGAAACACTTTTAGCTATAAATATGACACTGGAAAGAACTGCAGGTAACAAAACACTTAAATAGAGGACACAAGCAGCTTTCTGGTGAAAATCTACTGTAGTTCTTTAGGTCTTTCTTGATGTCTGACTGGTCTTATGGTGCATCAGAACAAATGTGAAGTGAAGTTTCATCTCATGGGTTTCTGGACCATTTTGAAACCCGCTATTATTAGCCCCTAACAGCCAATGGAAGAATTACTTCCTTCCAAAGTACGATCAATACTTGGAATCGGTTCACAGGAGGATATTTCCAGAACTTCTAAAGAAATCCTACAGTTTCCCTAACTTTTCTTCAAGTCCTCTATTTTGTTTTTCTCAAAGTTGAATATACACCTTCAGCTTCCTTTAAAGGGCGACAATAAGCTTGGTGATAGTGGGTGGTCTCAGTAAAATCCACAATCTGCAGGAGAATCTCATCTGATATGCTATCACAACACTAAAGGTGAAATATATTGAACTTGCACAGATGCATATTCGGCTTCTTTTGCCCCAAGTCGATTTGTGCCTTTGAATAGAAAACTTTACTCTGCTGTGGATCTAAACACACCATTAATGAAATGACAGCTTTTCAAATTCTCACTGCTCGGTCTTCAAAAAACAAGAAGAACTTAATATAAAATAATATTCTCCTAGCCTGTTTGCCCAATATGGACACAAAGAACCTTTAACATCAAGCTACATTTCAGCACTTTTACATGGTTCCTACTGCTTAAGACAGAGATTCCCAAAGTGGGGGGGCGCAGAGCCATTGCAGGGGGGGCGCGGTATGAAAAGGAAAAAAAAATAAAATAAAACGCTTGGACACTGCTAGCACGGGGCGCCCACACAAACGCAAAGCAGGAGATGAAGCATAGCTGAATATGTTTTCAGACTAACTTCATTCTAAGCCAAAGACTAGAAAATATGATGAAGCATATCTTCCCTTTTGCTTCACCTGCACAAGTGCCAAGGTAGGTCTTCCCTGCAGAATTGGTTTTCCCTGCATCGGGAGCACGCGCTGGGCTCTCCAAATCACAGACAAACAGTATCCCACATTCTTGATTTTTAGTTCAAAAACACTTCTTGTAATAACTAACTACTCCTGACATTTTGGAGATGTTAGCTCTACAGTAAAGTTACCGTGGGATACAAATAATATCAGGCTCATCCTGCCGTAATTTGTTCCCCCAGTTCAAACCACGGACACACAGTATCCCACAGCTGTTTATGTT
>VUQG01044285.1:0-16316 GCA_015106755.1 Etia nguti
AAATACCGTTCCGTATAATTTAAGCTAGGGGTGGGGAACTCCAGGCCTCAAGGGCCGGTGTCCTGCAGGTTTTAACAACACAGCTGATTTAAATGGCTAAATGACCTCCTCAACATGTCTTGAAGTTCTCCAGAGGCCTGGTAATGAACTAATCATTTGATTCAGGTGTGCTGACCCAGGGTGAGATCTAAAACCTGCAGGACACCGGCTCAGTGAAAGCTGATTAAAATCGGAAATAAGGATCCTTTTTATTGTGCTGTGGTGTATCGTCCACCTGGCCCAAATAGCTTGTTTTTATCGGAGTTCAGCGACTTCCTGTCCTCTACTATGAGGTTGTCCAGACTGCTTTTAGTTGGGGATTTTAACCTACATGTTGATGATGACTCCGACCTCTTTGCCAGAGGTTTTATCAACATTATGGATTCTTTTCATTTCACCCAGCATGTGTCAGGCCCCACACATAACAAAGGACACACACTGGACCTTGTTTTTACTTTGGGTTTGAATATTGATTTTATTTGTTCTGAGGACATTTTTATCTCTGATCATCACTGTATTCTTTTTAACATGTCTTTTCACGAGCCTTTGTCTCCTGTACACCGGACAATTATCTCGCGCATCATAAATTCCTCCACAGCGGAGAATTTCTCGGATGCTTTTAATTTAACTCTATCCCCGCAAAACGACGTTGATTTCTTAACAGATCTATTTAATAACCATTGTTTTTCGATTTTAGATGAAATCTGTCCGGTTAAAATGAGACCAGTTTCTGTTTCCAAGTCCTCACCCTGGCTAAATGACAATATCCGCTGCATAAAACATGATTGTCGTAAAGCTGAGCACTTGTGGAGGAAACTCATTTAAATGTTCATCTCCTTTACTTAAAGGATCTTTTAGCCTCTTTTAACAATGCAATTAAAGAGGCGAGGGCTGCCTATTTTTCTCATCTGTTGCAAAGAGCAGAGGTTATTTGACACCATTACTGATATTATTACTCCTGCTCCACCTGCTGCCCCTATTTCTTCTAATGAAGACTGTGAAAAATGTCTTTCCTTCTTTCTAAAAAAATTAGTAATGTAAGAAAAAATTCTCCCCATCAGCATCTGCATTGTCAGTTCCTTCTCCAGCTCGGCCTGTTATCTTAGAAAGCTTTTTACCCGTCTCACTACCAGAGCTAGTAAAAATAGTTAATGCAACGAAAGCATCCTCCTGTTCACTCGACATTTTACCTGCATCGTTATTCAAAAATGTCTTCCATTCTATTAGTCCCTGTGTGCTCACCATAGTTAACACCTCACTGGGGTCTGGTAAAGTCCCTGCTTATTTTAAAACTGCTGCCATACACCCCCTCTTAAAAAAACCCAAGCTAGACCCTTCTCTTACTAGCAGTTACAGGCCAATCTCAAAAATACCGTTAATTGCTAAGATTTTAGAGAAGGTTGTGGCTAAGCAGCTTACAGCAGTTCTAGTCAAACACAATATTCTTGACAAATTTCAGTCTGGCTTTCGTAGAGCTCATTCTACTGAAACAGCCCTTGTTAGAGTCTCCAGTGATATTTTGATGCAAAACGATGCAGGAAAATGTTCTGTTCTCCTGATGTTGGGCCTCATGTCGGCCTTTGACGCCGAGGACCATCACATTCTGCTTGAAAGGCTGAAATACTTGGTCGGTGTATCTGGATCTGCCTTAGAGTGGTTCTCCTCGTAGCTCTATGAACGATACTTTTCTGTGGCGTTTTCTAAGTATAGGTCATCTTACACTTCTCTCACCTATGGTTTGCCACAAGGCTCTGTGCTGGGGCCTCTGTTGTTTTTAATATATCTACTTCCTCTCCAGCATATTTTGAGCCCCTTTGAGGACATTTGCTACCACTGCTACGCAGATGATATTCAGTTATATATTTCTTTTAAACCCCAAGATGTTTCTAAGCTGCAGATTCTAAATGAGTGCTTAGAATCCATCAAAGGTTGAATGGCTGACAACTTCCTCCAACTTAAGAAAAGAAAAGACTGAAGTACTCTATGTGCTCCTGACAGACATGTACCCAAGATAATGAATGCTCTTGGTCCTCTTTCAACATCTGTGAAATCATCTATCAGGAACCTAGGGGTAATTTTTGACTCTGCTCTTATTTTGGATGTTCACGTCAAATCTCTGGTTCGGTCCTTCTTCGATCATTTAAGAAACATTTCTAAATTAAGCCCTATTGTATCTCGTTCTGAACTGGAGATTGTTATTCATGCATTCATTTCATCACGATTGGACTACTGTAATTCACTGTTCACTTGTCTAAGCAAGGGCTCCCTGGAGCGTCTGCAGATTGTCCAAAATGCTGCAGCAAGGCTTCTGACCAAAACATCTAAGTACTCTCATGTGACACCGTTGCTAATACAGCTCCATTGGCTCCCCGTTGAATTCAGAGTCCATTTTAAGATTCTGGTTCTGACCTTTAAAGCTCTTCATGGACAAGCACCAGCCTACATCACTGAACTTTCACAGCCCTATGTCCCTATGAGGTCCCTGAGATCATGTGATCAGGGCCTACTTGTTATTCAGCATACAAGAACCAAGGGAGACAGAGCTTTTGCCACTGTGGTCCCCAGACTGTGGAACTCTCTTCCTCGGACTTTAAGATCTGCCTCTAGCATAGTCCTTGCTCTTCTGGGGGAGTTGCTGTTGTTAATATTATTATTAAAATCTATAGCTATACATAGATCGAGAGATATCTATCTATCTATCTATCCAATTGTAAGTGCAAAATCCATCCCCGAATGATTGTTTGATAGAAGTTATACAACAGGTTTGGTAAATTTAAGTACAGCTTTAACAAACACAATTGTGATCATATAATTTCATCCGCAGATACTTTCCAATGCACTCCAAAGTCCTTTCAAAATGAAAAGAGATGACACTTTAAGGTTAGAGAAGCTTTATATCAGCATAGTCAAAACCCATGAAACTTCTCTGTGTATTTACAAAAACATAATACAAGAATAAAAAAGAGAAAATGAACACGTCACAAATGGAGTCCCACATACTGTCACAAAAACAGAAAGAAAAAAAAAAAGATCCAATTTACAAATTGATCTTTATGTACTCCCACTTATGGCTTCAATCTAACACAAAACAAAATAAAACATCTCAGGTCAGCTGTGATGGTGCGCCATCAGTCCATCGTTCCCTTTTGCAATAATAATTCTCTCTAGCATTATCTTTAAATAATAATAATAATAATCATAATAATCATAATATCAAATACACATACAAGACAGAGGAGCTACATTTGTGAGCTGTACACTTTGCAGTAAGGGGAGGGAAAGGAGAATGTCTGCAGGAATATTCACCCTTTGTACATGATAATAATTCATCTTGGGCAGTGAAAAAGGTTTCAAAGATTATTTAAAAACGAGCTTGTTTTATTTTTCTGTACCAACCAATTGTTCATCATACTAAAAATCACAGTTTTTCCGGACGACAGTTAAGTATGAGTGACCAAAGCTTGCAGTTTATCATCCCTACTGCTTACCTCTTATTACTTCTCTTTCTAATTTGAACATTTTTATGTTTAGGATATGGGAGCATGTTTTGTCACCAAGAAAAACAAACAAACTAATGATTCCCTTCATTTCTGTCAAAAACATTCGTTTCGGCCCCACAAAAGCACATAATGGGGAAAATCCACAGGATGAATTGTAGTAAGAGTTCACGTGAAATAAAAACTTTCAGTCTTACAGTACTATTGAGTACTACTGAATACTATTGAGTACTAACTTTTGTGCAAACATTCTTCAGCCTTAAGCTGACTTCAATTTAATTACAATTAGCATAGTGACTGATCTCATGTGACTTAAAGGCAGACTATGTAAGTTTTTAAAGACGAATTAGCTCGTTGTCCCTCAGACTAAAGATGAATCCGTGACTACTAGAATGCATGAATGCTTAGTTCAGTACATTCAGGATTTTTGCTTTATCTGTCTTGCTTGGTCTCGTATGACCATTAGTTTTTAGTTGCTAAATGTTAGCTAATGCAATGACCTATCTACAATGCCACTTTGCTGACTTTTGTGTTTAGACATTTCCCATTTCCACCTGTGGCATATTGGCTGCTGTTAAAGCAGGTTCATAGTCTCACTTTAAGCCTTGAGCGAGTTTTTTTCTTAATGAAATGGTCTTCAAACTAACTATGAAAACAAATATTGTGAAGTGGGATGAGAAAACCATCGACAGTATAAAACTTTAAATGCAATGTATGCGGTCTTTAGACATTTACAAACTCTGAAAAGACTTCTCAAATATCGGCACAAGGATAGCAATGTCTCTCCACTTCTCTTCTGGTACTGCAAACAGACTAATTAGAAAAAAGAAGACTTGATGACAGCCATTTAGATCAATGAAACAGTGACTTTATATATTTAAACTCACTGGAATTTTAACTTTAGGATACTGGTATTTTGTTTTTGGGTACCGAGCTTTGTGATCTGATGCAAAGGCAGGAAAATCTGTCTGTGACCGGACTGTGTGCACGCTCTCATACACACTGTATGCAAATTTACAGAGTTCTCCATTGGGTCAATTTAGTTCCTTTGTACAGTCTCATTGGAGAAGAGGAAGAGCAGATGAAGGTAGCAGAGTCACCACTTAGAACTGGAGAAAAACAGGAGCGTAGAAACATGGACAGAAACCATGGAAGGGCGGGACTTCAGTTGGGGGGTAGTAGTAGTAAGATGGCGCCTGGGGCAACTGTCCGATTGGGCAGGTGGTGGTGGAGGAAGAGTCACTGGCCTAGATGGCATCACATCCCGTGTCACTGCTTTTTGCAGAGCCACACCAGGTTATTGAGCGACAGACCAAACCTGCTTCCAGAGGCCTCACACGCTCATCGTCATGTTTGGAGAATACTGCAGAAAAAAGTTAAGCAGAAACATAAAAATGTGACTGTTTATTTTTTTAAGAGAGGAAAGCACATCTCTAGCCATTAGTCTTAATTATGCAGCAGTCACCCTAAGCACATTAGTGGTTGGAGACCAAAATTACTAGGACAATATGCACCAAGTGGGATCTTGTTGCCTTTGAAATGATTGCTTTGAAGACAGGGACCAAGTCTGTGAGCACTCGCAGTCAGCTGCGAAGCCTCTTTGTTTCACGAGCAAGAATTAGCATCACATTTAAAATCATGGCTGCATTGTGGGATCTAAGCTAACTAGCCAGAGCTAGCATTAGCAGATAATGCTGGTGAAAATACACTATGTCCAGTTTAAACAAAGCAAAAGAAGATGGCGACGGCCAGCGTCCTAAAGTCGAGGCTTCAGAACGGTAGTCAGCAAACGAGTGGTGGTGTCATCTTTTATATACAGTCTACATGTTTTGCAGTCTTACTAGTGTAAGACTGATATTATCCACATGGTAAAAAGTACAGCAAGTAGTATCTTAGCTTAGCATAAAGATATTAAAATGGGCATGGTTAAGGCAAAGTATTCCAGGGAACTCTCAGCAGCAAACACCTCCAGTAATCCCGTATATTAAAAAACTAACTTTCACTCACACTTTCGCTCTGAAAAGGGTTAAGGAAGTTTCCTCCCATCTCTCCATCCTCCCGAGGCGTCCCAGGCTGGTTACTCATACTTAGGTTACCAGGAGAGTTCTGTTCAAAGGCAAATAAAACATATATCACAGTATCTGCTACAAAAATCAGAAGTGTAGTTCAGAGTAGGTGGAAAAACTTCTCATACCTTGGGGAGACTGTCCATATCGCCCGACCCTGAAGGAGGAAACACAAGTATGAAAATATTACACATCACCATGATCAAATGAATACTAATTTTTCATGACAAATCAGGGACAAACATAACCAGAGGTTTTTTGTTTGTTTGTTTGTTTTGCCCCTGCAGAACACAGAAGCTTCTTGTTTTTGTACCTAAAGAGCCATTCATGTGATGTGGCTCCATCCCGGCCATTCCCCCTAATGGACCGTCACTGCCTGCACCCATAGGAAACTTGGGAGAACGCACATAGGACAAGTTAACAGCAGTATTCCTGTTTGACGTGTAACACTAACACAGACCCAATAGCCACTCACATTTGGCCGGCTTCCACCTGGAGGGACTGTGTTTATCATAGTGTACATGTTGTCTCCAGAGTTAGTTGAATCTGAAGGAACACAAAAAGGAAAACGGAAACAGTAAGAAAATTAAAGGTCAATAGCATGTTTATACATCTACATACACATATACAACTGATACACACAGAGCTTACCTGCTGGACTTGGCATTATTGGTGTTCCAGGTGGCCCGCCTCCCCCTGGAGGTCCCTGAAATGAGAGTTTTGTTTTGATGACATTCATGCATGATCCTGTGAATTACAGCCTTTTTAGCTAGTTTAAGAGTTTCAAATATACATACCGCATAGCTTCCTGGTGACGCAGAAGAGTATGGGGTCTACAAAGACAAAGAAGCAAACCACTAAAGTCATGAAATGAAAATGAAACTACTACTTCTGTATTTTTGTTGCAGGACTTACAGAATTGGAGTTGGGAGGATTTGGCCAGGGTCTACCACCACCAGGTCCCCTAGAAAACACCCATACACTTTAGTTTTTTGCATTTGGCAGGGTCTTTGTTTCCAATTCATTTGGGTAGAGTTGGCAATAACAAGCTCCCCACATGCCAGAAAAAAAGTAAATGGAAGTAGAAGAAGAAGAAGAAGAAAAAAAACTAAAGAAGACTAAATAGAGGGAAAGGTTTCGGTTATGGTTTCATGTCCAGAGCCAAAAGCTAAAAACATGTGGTAAAGCTGTAGGCAAAAGACAGTCAAAGCTATGTAAAGGAAACGGCTGACTATAACAACTCTACTGAGTGATTAAAGATAGCTGACATTTGGAGAAAAATGTGCTGAGTAAGCTTACATTTTTAAAATAGACACACAGAAAAGTGTATTTTACTCTTTTATAAACTCATGTGCTCAGACATAGGCCTTATGCTACTCTGTTTATATGTGTTATGGTGATGGTGGCTGTGATTATCTTATGCATATACCACTTACATGCTCATACCAGGCATCCCAGGACCAACCAGAGCATTCAGTGGTGGTCTCATCCCACCTCCATAGTTCTAGAAAAAACAGAAACCAGAATTCCATTTGGACACGACTACATGAGAGTAACTAATAGAAACAAAACTTACAGCAAGTAGTCCTTAAAGAAAAATCATCTTGACCCAAACCTGGGGTCCTAGTGGGACCATGCCTCTGGGTGGAGTCATCCTCTGCATTGGTCCTCCCATATTTGGATGTCCTGAAATGTAGAATTTACCAGAATGAGAAAGGGTTCTCTTCAAACAAGCATTTTTGTGTTTAACACCTTTTGTGTCCACTTTGGTGACTCAAACCACAGATGGCACAAATGCTAAAATTTACAGCTGCTTCAGTGGCACCGTTCTGTCGGTCTGATGTTGGTTCGACAGCGGCGGAACACCATCTTTACCCATGCATAATTTATGTGTTGTCTGGAGCAGTGAGTAGTTTGCGTAAATGGGAATGTGCTTGATTCATAAGAATACTGAACATGCTGTTTTTAATATTAATGATAATAGTATATCAGGGAGAGGCTAACCATGAGTTCATCTTGCTAACAAGCACTGAGCAGCTATCACCTGGGCTTCACGGCCATCTAAAAGCTATTAAAAACTCATAAACGTACCATTCTTCCAGTGCAATGAATAAGGCGACTGTTTCTTTATATACCGCTTTTGATTAGATGTGACAAAGCTTTCAATTTTCAGTGTGTTATGCTATTTCTAGAGCGACTCCCCAGAGAATGTATTGTCATAAAACCTTTGTTTCATGATCCCCTCGGGAACCCATTCTGACTTTGGTGATTACCTTATCCCAATTATACTGTCATAACGGGGTTTATTTATTTTGTAATGAAATATCTTGACAGCTACTACGGTAAAATTTGGCACAGGAATCCATGATCTATAGGTGGAGAGTCCTCTCTTGGTTGTGTTAATACATAAGGGTGCATGTTTTAAGGGCAAAACCTCAATCAGGCTATAATCGCACAGTAAATATTATTTCAAAAGACAAAATCCTGCCTGCCTGCATTATTGTTAAATAAAGTAATTGTTGACTATATGTGTGTGTTTCAGTGTGGGCGTGTACCTTGCTGTCTTGTGGGATCCATTCCACTCGGTAACATAGGCTGGCTCCCTGGAACTCCTCCAAGACCCTACAGAAAGAAGAGGATCCATCTCCAATGTTATAATCACTGTGATATTGCTAATTTGTACAATTCAGTTACACCTGCTGCCTGCAGGGGTCAGTGTGGTTCTTACCTGATTCGGTAATCTGAGGGGCGGTCTTGGTCCTCCGGGGTATCGAGGTGACATAAATGGCTGAAAATTAGGCAAATAAAGTAATACACATTCAGACAAATAAATGGACTGACCACATGTGTAACAAAGATTTAGAGGGTGGCACAGTGGGAACTTTATACGCTCTTCAAAGCAGGAAACCAACCAGAGCTGCTTTTATGTTTTCACTTGAATTCAGGGCTTATTTTCCTTTAACCATACAGCAAACTGAGGAAGCTGACCGCATTTTCACTGGAGTGAATTTACGAGGGGGAGAAAAATAAAATGACAGGAAAAAAAGGATGGAGTTTGTTGATAATGATGTCAGTGCATGTGTTAACTGTGTGGAATTTGGCAGCCTGTATGAGGAGCTCTTTTGCAGCTGTGAGTGGGCTTTCAATTGTCCTCACCACAGACAGTAGCAATGCTGTTGCTATGTCTGCTGAACTGATGCCACCCCGGACAGAAGAGCCACTCTGCAGTGGTGGAGGAGCAATGCAGAAATCTGCCACTAGAGAGCAATGGTCCTCTTAATTTAATCAGAGCCTTCACTTAAATTGCTGTCTTAGCTGTGCTAAAGAGACATCAAATGGATGAAACTACAGCATTTTAGGTTTCTTTAGTGATTGTCGTTACTTAAAATCTATTTTTTATTATTAATTAGAAAATGTAAACAACTGATCATTATCAGCAAATGACTTAACAGAATTTGAATGAATAAAATGAGGCATCATTTGTGACTTATTTGGAAATAATGTGCAATTTATCAAAAAAAACAAGTTTTCATCATATTTCATACATAAAAAAACCCAACAGAAGAGCTGGGAATCAGGTAATTGTTATATTTCTTTAACTAAGAGGTCCTGACAAGACCTTGTCTTCAAAGAGCGACTGATCTTCAGAAGGAGACGGAAAAGGCCGTTCGGACTCACATGTGAGTTTATGAAAGCGGAACCAAGAAATGCCCGGGAAGACTATTGATCTTTGCGTCTAATCCGAGCACCTGAATTTGACTGATAATGACGTTTAATCGATGTACAACTGGCAGAGGACTTCAGAGATGATCTGGGGCAATGCTGCATGTGTGCGTTTTTGTGTGCCAGAAATTTATCTCTCCTGTCAGATTAGTTTGTTTTTTTTCCACATTGAGATGCACCCGCACAGAGATTGTACACATATTCAAAGGTAACGTACGTAAATATACATACAGTTGTTGTTATCTGAGAGTGAGTTCTTGCTCTTAGGGGATCATTGGGTTTCTAGTTATGATGTTTGCAATGCGCTCTTTCAATTTAAAATGCCTGGAGATGGCTTGCTGCTGTGATTTGGAGCAGTTTAAATAAAATGCAATTGAAATGAAGTGAGACTGAATCTGCCGAATTTGGGGAAGCTCAAATTTGAGCTGATATTACATCCTCTTGAGTGACAGAAACATGACTGTGCAGCCCTGCGTTGCATGCATACCTGAAAGAATCCCGGTGGGACTGGCCCTACTGGCATGCCCTCTCCTGGGGGAAGGTTACCGAGGACTGGACTCGGTGCTGCTGCGGCACTCTGAAAGAGACAAATGGCGAAAAAGGGAGACTTCAACTCAGATCTCAGAGTTTTCAGAAACAACAAACTCAACACCTCTTTCACCTGTTTCATCAGTGATGACATTTTTCATAGGGAAAAATGTCAGCTACTCTCCATTTTTCTGCAGAATAAACAAGCAGATATAATAGTTTGGATAATTTCCGTCTTCCTCAAAGCAGGAATTTACTTATCCATGTTGCAAAGATAACACATCCAACACCAACACCAAATACCAGATAAGCCTTATAATATATTAAATAATTAAATGAAAAAGAACAGCCTGCACTGCGAGGGTCTTTCCCCATCTCTCTCCCTCAGTGGGATATTTCCTGTTTCTGCAGATGCCCTGCCATACCAGCCCAGGTTTATTTTTATTCAATGCGTTTTTGTTGTGCTTGTCCCAGACGGGTGGCGCTGGATCATTTCAGCACTGCCTCTGTCTGCTTCCTGTCGCATTGTACAACCAAGTTACCACCCAGCACCGGCCTCTTCTTCCTCATCCTCTTTAGGAATACAGAGCAGACAACACGCAGTGTGGGAGAGTGTACGTACATCCATATATTGTACACGATAACGTGTGAACATTGGGCTCATGAAGCCGGAGTGACTGCATCTGTGTCAGTATCTGCCCACTCTCTGCTCTATTTTTCTGATCTTCCTTTTCACTTTCTCTCCCCCTCTGAAGGCACTGGAGGGGTGTAAAGAGATCCAGCGAAATTCACCCAACAGTCTCTGAAGTTTCCGCCAGCTGACTTTTTAGGTCAGACAGGAACAAGGTTTAATCAGAGCTGAGATAAAAGCAGACTGACGACACCCCTGTATCCTCCTCTGCTCCACCACGCCACCCTCTCTGTTCCTTCGCCCTCATATCTCTCGATCGTTAATGTTGAGCAATGTCGAACAGGATGCCATGCAGTTTTTAGATTCTATATTCTGCTGTAAACATAGGCTGTATTTGTCTCAGCAGATGAATGTACAGATGGACACAGATGGATATTTGCAGCTCCATGGTTCAGCGGCGAGAGGCTGGATTTGGTGTGTGTGTGTGTTTCTGTGTGTACAAAATCATGCACAGCATCAAGTGTGTTTTGTTTTTTGGGATTTTTTCCCCGTTTTTTTTCCCTCCCCTTTTATTCCCTCTCCCTCCTCGCACCCTGGATTACCCAGAATGCCTTTGCTCCCTGGCAGCCTGGAGGTCTGCTGAGTTTGCCTTCGTGCACCGAGAGAGGGAGGGAAAGAGGAGAAAAGAGGACAAAGCAGAGATTATGAGTGTGTGTGTGTGTGTGTGCATGTGGCAGTGAGTGTGTGAGCGCACTTAATGTTTGTGGCGGAAAAGAAGAACGGGAGGGAGGGAGGAGGAGGGGATCTACCTGACCTGCTGACAAAGCAGCATTTTCCCAAACACCCAAACACGGCAACGAGGAGAAATAAAAGCAAAAACAACAAACCTCAAAAAGCAGGACCACCTCTCATACATGGAAAACTACAGCAACGCTAAAAGCTCTGGTACTGCTGCTGACGGTTAAGTGTCTTTTGATTATGACAAATCAGGTTGAGTCAAATGACATTAAAATCAGAATGAATCATAGGTTTAACAAAGCCTCTTTAAAAGAAATGATTTTTTTTCCATGTTTGTCCCCATACATTGATCTCTAGAAGAGTCAGGTGGGTTAAACAGTGTAAAACAGGGATTTGGAAATAGGCGTATTTGCTTCCTTACCGAGTTACACTTAGATCCAGAAGTATTTGGACTATGAGCCGATTTTTTAATCAAGCAATCAAAATGTGATTGAAGCGCAGGCTTTCAGCTTTAATTCAAGGGGTTTACGAAGAGTATTGCATTAAGTGGTTAGGAACTGCAGCCATATTTATACATGGAGCCCCGTTTTCAGAGGCTCAAAAGTAAATGGACAGTTGTGGCAAGCAGCTTCATGGCCTATTCCCTCATTATTGCAATGACAAAAGAAACGAGTGGAAAAAAAACCCCCAAAAAGGTGGAGTTGATTCAAAGTACTGAAATTGCAGTTTTTAGCTGTTCACTGGAACTCTCAATATGAGATGCAAAGAAATGCTGTTATAAGTGTAGGAGGCCATCATTACACTGAAAACCCCCCAAAATAAAAACTTTGTTTTGAGTGGCCAAACCTACAGTGTGGTACCTTCTTCAAAAGAATGAATGGGTCACTCAGCTCAGCAACAACAAAAGACCGCAAGAGGAAAACTGCAGTGGATGATTGCAGAATTTTTTCCTCTGTTATAAAAACCCTTCACAACATTTAACCATTTTAACCTCTGCTAGAGTAACACATTTAAGGACGTGGGCATATACCTAAGCTCCCTAAAAAGCCTTTAGCTGATCCAGAATGCTGCAGCCAGAATACTGACAGGGACTAGACACAGAGAGCATGTTTCTCTTCACTGGCTCGCTGTTAAATTCAGAACTGAATTAAAAATCCTTCTCCTCACATACTAAATCTTGAATAATCAGGCCCTGTCATATCTTAAAAACGCCATAGTCCCATACTGGCCCAACAGAGATCTTAGCTATCAGACTGCTGCTTTACTTGTAGTTCCTAGATTTCAGAAAGTAGAACTGCTGGTTACACTCAAGAACGAGAAGGTCAGACTGGACTTTGCCAGAAAACATCTAAAAGAGCCAGGAAGAAACAGCTAATGGTAGAGCCAATGTTATGGCATTAGGATATATGGCTGCCAGTGGAATTGCTATAACAGAAGCAGCAGGATGAACTGTGAAGTGTACAGGCCTGTACTCGCTGCTCAGATTCAGGCAAATGCTGCAAAACTGATCAGACAGCACTTCACAATGGACAGATAATGACCCACACAAACCAAATCCAAAAGCAACCCAAGAGTTTCTCGAGCAAAGGAACAGGATATTCTTCAATGGCCAAGTCACTCACTTGATTATTATTTCCAGTTATTAAATAGAATTATTACAGTTATTAAATACAAAACTGAAGGCTGAATCAGAATCACGTGTGTCCTTCCCTCCTCTGAAAACAGAATCTATAAAACCTGTTCGGTTAAACTGATGGCAAAGCTTAAAGCTCAGCAGAATCATAACACCTGGTGTCATTGTATAATAGAAATGTGGTGCCATTACCTCATGTTAGCCACAACAATGCAGTGATCCATACAGCAAACTCCTGCTTGTCAGTTCTGTTTAAATACTGATTCACAACCAAGCTCAACATATTCCAGCACTTAACCTTAGCAACCACAAAAGATCCACAGATTGTTACACTGTTAATGAATCCATCATTAACACCTCTCACACATCAGTGTTTACACTTTTCTGACAAGGCCAAGCAAGAGGAACGCTGAGATAATGAGGTGATGCCTGTACACATTAACACCGTACGGTAGTGTACATTATTGTGTGAATGTAGCTGCCAGCAGCGGTGCAGTGTAATGCTTCTGCATACACTTCTCACTGAACTTAAATGCAACCGAATACTGATGCTAATTTCCACTGCACTTCATTTGATGGACTTCATTGCCCATTCAATTTGCGAACAAGCTGTAAGGCCAATTATAAGGCCGAGATTATCTCAGAAATTCTCAGCCCTTAAATGAAAATTAACCTGTCTGAAACTGGATTTTGGGGAACGACAACAATTTTTCTCGGCGGGTAAATCATTGCTTTTGCTGCCGATGTCTATACAGCATTTTATAGTTTCATTGTTTGTTACATTTCCAGTTAAAAACTTAAAGGGAAAACACTGCTTGACCATGCACCACCATTTGTTCAGCTGTGAGACCCCCACAACTGCAACATGCTCCATGAACAATGGTGTGAAAAAAACAAACTGTGTGATGACAGAACTTCAAAATTATTATTTTTCTGTATAATATAATATTTAAAAAAACAATCAACAAAAACTAATATTAGACAACACCTGTACCTGCCAATAAGACAGCAAAACATAAGCCAACCATGTCAGAGTTGGACTCTACCACCTTCTTCGGTATAAATACTGCTAATAGAACTTAAATACAGTAAATTTTGATGATGTGTAAGTGAGCATTGTTTTAATGAGTGCTGTCCACCTCAGCAGTCCAAATTCTCCCGCAGATTGTCACATGGGCTAAGATGAGGTAAGCATTTCTATCCCCCCATGAGAATATCGTAATATGAAGGCAACACAATGGGGGGGGGGGAAGGTATTGCATGCCTGTATGTAGCATCGACCCGAACCATGATACCACAATGACTAAAACTCTCAGCATTTGAGTTTTCCTTTAATCTGTCACCCTCATACGTAGATATATAGATAACCAGAATGTCAGTGAGCTCATTCGGCTCACTATCCATCACAATTTACAGGTTATTGTCTGTAAAACGACAAACGTTACCTTGACCTTGAGCGCAGTTTGTGTGAAGACTCACTACAATAGGAGGAGTAGGATAGGAGACGGATGCCTCGCCTCACCATAAGATAATCGATCCTTCGGCCGGATGAGCTGATTAAAGTGTATAACAAATGAACTTATCTTCAAGAAGACTAAGGTTCAGTCCTTCTGTTATCCACACCACTTTAAGCAATTTCCCTCACTTCTTTTCTTTAAAACTATCTTCGTTCTTACACTCGTATCTTTTCCGATACTCCATCATTTTCTAGAGCGATCCAGAAAGACCTGATTGAAGCGTAACAAGACAATCAACTCTTTCGTCTGTCCATTCGGGAACCCCATTACATTACAGCTTTTCATTTAATGAAGCGCTGTGTGTGTTGTGTTCTCCCTACATTGTGGTTATTTGCACGCTAAACGAAGTGTTTGTGATGAAACCCGAGGCAGTGGAACAGCCCCCGAATGTCCTCAGATGAACACCTGCATCTCCTGGCAAACTCATTTGTTTCATAAATTATTCAAAACACCACCCTCCAGGAGGACATTACAGTATACCAGACATACACAACAAGGCATACAATAACACAAACTACAACTGCCATTTATGAAGTTAAAAAAAAAAAAGGTCCAAAAAAGAGGCTAAAATAAGGTCAGCTTCTATTTCAAACTGTGAAGATTGGTAAATATAAGAGCGTCTTTTCCCGTGTGAGTTTTTTAAAAACACAAAGAAAGAACAAAAGGCAGTAAATGTATCATATGTCACAACAAACAATGGGAAAAAAATCACCGAATTCAAGGTTTACTCACTGAAGTAAAGCTTTAGATGTATTAGATCTACCACGTCCACTCTGTTATCACAAAGCTTCCCATATTATGGAAATATGTATAATTTCTCCATCAGAAATGGTGCTTTCCCTCCCGAAGCATTTTCTGCTTTATGCCTGAAAACAACCCAAACATGTAATTTGCTAAACTTTTCTATAAAAAGCACAAAAATGCATCGAAAGAACTCCGTAGTCATTTATATGTAGGGCAATTACGCTGCAGCTCAACACTTTACAACTTAATCAGACTTCCTCCATACTACATTCACAGTACACTAATCCCATCACACTAAAGGGCTCACAAATACTTAACAAGATAACTTGCAAACTCTTTCATCCCTCCATGTTTACAGATTAATGCGTGTGTGTGTGTTTGTGTATGATGCATGTACACTTAGCTTCTGTGTGTGTGTGTGTGTATGTGAAGGTGAGGAGTCATTTTCATTCAATACTGCAGAGACTGAGAGACACTCAGAGATGCGTGAGTGGAATCTCAAAAGGCTGTCTGTGTCTACCTTCCCTCTCTGTCTCTATCAATGTGTAAACCTGAACCGGTCCCTCCACCTCTCTGTCTCACACAGCCTCACAAATCAGCTCTGTCTGATTTTTATTTATTTATTTATTGTATTAATTTACCACCCCATTACAATAAGTTGTGTGTATGTGTGTGTATATATATATATATATATATATATATATATATACACACACACACATATCTCACATAAAATGTCCTGCTGTAGTAAAACTGACCTGAGAATCTGTTTACATCATGCGAATGTCACTTAAATATCAAATAATTGAAAATGATATTACTTTACAGTAACTGCAATACTCCAGTAGTCTAGTGTTCAGGCCCAGCAGCAGGAACTCACTCCTTTTCCCAAGCCTTTATTATTTAGTTTGTTCACCTCTATATTCGATGATAGAATCTTTCGTCAGATATTCAAATTTCTACAGAGATTTTGTGCCAATCTTCAATTTTACAACCTGCTCTTGGACAAACGGGTTATGTCGCCTACCTTCCTGTTTAACCCTATAAAGCCTGAACCATGAAATAATTGTCGGGAGTGAAAAAAGAAATTAAATATCCATATGAGTTTTATTTTGTATCATATCTACCACATATTTTTGTGCAGTTTATTGCTTACAACTGTTTTTTTTTTTTTTGGGGGGGGGGGGGGCCCCTTTTTTC
>VUQG01044285.1:29719-40095 GCA_015106755.1 Etia nguti
CCACCCCGCGCCTCGTTCCACAGGACTGCAAGCTTAAAGGAAAAAAGGGAGTAAACCACAGAGCCACACATGTAGGGGGAGAGAGAGAAGATCCTGCTGGGCTAGGCAGAAACCCCTGACCTGTGCACTTCCAACAATACATCTCAATAAACCACTGTAGAGAAATGTGATGAGTCAGACTGCAGGCTCCTGAGGGAAAAACAACAACAACATAAAAAGCAGGAGAAGACCCCAGCACACACGCAAGCACCTCCAAACTCAAAAAGAGGAGAGCCACACTTCCTCTCACACAGTCACCAGTTAATGTAAAACTTCAGGAGCTCTGGCACTGCTCACTGTATTCCACTCTTTAGTGGTGAAGGGTGGATCTACCCATGCCTTAATGTGCTGGCATAACAGCAGTGAAGTGGAGCAACATTGAGAAAACACAGCCATAAACAGTGTTTCCACTACACGAGCCTCTGTCTTCCTGCCCAGGCTGCTCTACAGCATAAATGTGCACAATGCAGTATGTGCTGCATTTTAAGGCTGCTCTGGTAGAATACAAGAGGAAGCAGGTAGAAACCTTAAGTTACACACCGAGGTCTTTGCACTCCATCACAAACATCACAACAAGCATTCCATTAAACACCACTTAAGATCAAAGATTCATGATGGGATGAAACCGTTTTGCAAGGCTGTGAAGACAAGTTGCCGCCATATGAGAAATGAAGTGTGTTCAGTACACGATTCTCACAATAGATGTGAGAAATAAATGTCAGTTGTCTCAACTTTATGATCAAAATACGTCCCTCTCTGTCATTTTTGTCAACGACAATACAACATTAAGAAAGCTATAATGCTACAATCCTTTAATATGGCGAGTAGGAAGCAGGACATTGAGATGTCGCTGCAGTGTTGTAGTTCAGTATATTTTTGGGAGGCAATAACCTGGATCACCACAGCTTCTGGGATTAATAATGTAGAGTCTCAATCTACTCAACATGAAATTTAAAAATTACATGGTATACATAAATGAATTTATTAGTGAACAGAATACATGTTACGATCGCAAAGTTAAACTCCACCCATTAAAAAAACATTCTTCAACAATCTGATCTTCAAGGGCATCTCCTTGTGCACCTCTGGGTGCTCTTAGCAACGTGGCTACTTGTGGCTGTTTTTTCGTTTTTTCTTTTTTTTGTGCTAGAGCATCTCTGACATCATAAGCTTTAAAACTTGCAGAATTGTGTCAGACTGACACGACTCTCATGTGGAGGATCATAGTGATGAGAGCTGGATCTTAGCGGGACTAAACAGCAGTTCTTTTACTGTCCAAAGGTGGCACATGAGGGCAGGAGTGCAGCCAGGAGCAAGCTCGTTGTCGTATCTTTATTTATTTATTTATTTAAAGTGGACTGTGGAGCCGGGGTCAGAGCTAAATGTTAGCACCCTTTAGCATGCTGCAGCAAATGAGAGTGGGCATTCAGTGCAAACCAACTGAAATGAAGCGATCTGAGTGGCCTCAGATTTGGCTCCCTGCAACTTCTTCCTATCAAAATAAAATCTAGCTGAAGGGGCATCGTTTTGACACAGCAGCGGAAACCCAGGACATATGACAGATGCACAAGTTCAAGTAGTCAGAACAAGACTTACAGTGAGGGATCTAAAAGCAGGTGTGCTGAAAACTGTCCAGCTTTTCCCAAGGAGGCCACGCAAATGTGAGGTGGCCTTACTGAATAAAATATATTAGCTCTAATTTTAAGAATTTTAAGAGCTAAGTGAACACAACACAATAAAATCTGGAAACAATCCAGTTTTCTCCAGTTTCATATCATAAAAGAATATTTTTCTATGCAACTTCTCATCAAATAGCTTTCATCCAGCAGAGATGTGAAGATTTTTAGACTATGAGTTAGACTCTGCCTTCCCATCAAAGCGAGAATCAAACACAAGCTCGACCTCCAACAGACTGTACTGCTGTGCAAAAAAAAAGCAGATAAAACACTATTTGTCATTTTTCAGTTACTTCATAATTTCCTGGATATGGATATTATATGATTTGTATATCATCTGTTTATTCAATACTGCACGCTGGCATTGGTCTCCTTATAACATGACACCTTTCTGAATTAATTTCTGAATTAATCTGAGAGCGCCACTGAGCCAGAAAGAGGAAGAAAAGCGGTGTCAGTGCAGACTCACGTAGTCGTGGAAGGCCTTTGCCTCACTGGAGTGTTCACATGTGTCTCTTCTCTCTGGAGCTGCACAGTACAGGTCCCAGAAAACACTACAAACGCGTAGAAAGAGAAAATATTATAAAGCCAATCACTTTGAAATAAACAAAAGATAGGCCATAACAGAGGTGTGGTAATCTGGCATCAAGAAAATAAGAGGCTTTTTTGTTATCAACATTGCAGCAGATGACTTCAAATGCACTATCACAGCGTGCAAACAGTTAACTGAGGAAGGGCTGATGAGATAAAGACAAACACAGGAGGAGAGATAATTTTATTCAGTCATGGCAGTGATGGAATGAACAGAAACAGCAATAAAAAGAAAGGATCTGGTATCATTTCCCACAAAAAAACCACTCACCACCACCATGAGTGGAGGAACCCCGGAGGTTCTCCTAATGTGATGTTCTTCTCCCATCGGATCTTGAGACACACACACACACACACACAAAGAGAGAGAGAATGAGATCCTTCAGAAACATAGCAAGTATAAAAACATGCCTGACATCTGAATTACCTGCTTTATAAGGTTAAAGAGGGTGCGAGGGAATTCTTATAACACACGCCATTAAGTAATTATGTTATGATTCTCGTGGAATCATAAGTGGATAAGTGGGTTTATGTGTGCCTGAAAGCTCTTCTATTCATGAGTACATGAAAGTGTGCATGTGCGTTTGCTTCCTTGGTCAGGAGGTGTGTAGGGTATGAAGTCATAGACATGTACCGGCCTGAGGAGCCCAGCCAGACTATTGTGCGGCCTACGACACACCCTTCAGTCTCCTCCTCACAGCATTATCCATCATTCTGAGTTCATCAACTTTGAGTTTCATTCATTGCTTATCCTGTTTCATTTATTCTGCTCTCTCTTACTCCTTACTTTCCTTCCTATAAAAAAAAAAACTGAACACAGAAAAGTTTCTAAATAAGTCTGACAGCAAAAAATGCCGTTCTTAAAGATGGCCATTGAGCAAGGTGAAATAAGAGTTTCACTGCACGTGGACTCGACTGGTTCTTATATAGCGCTTTTCTACTCTACCTGAAGTACTCATAGTACTTTATACAACATGACTCATTCACGCCCATTCATATACATGCTTTCTATCTAATAATCATAGTAATTACACGCATTTAGTCTCTGCCCAACCTTCCGACTAGTAGATGACCTGCTCTACCTCCTGAGCTAAAGCCACCCCACATGTGTGTCTTTGCTTTCAGGCATTTATCCTGTAATATTAGGGTCATATTAGGCCAATAAATTTGACTGACTAATCCTTAAAGTCAGATTTTCAATACAGAGCAAAAAAAAAAAGTGTTAGCCAATCGACTCTTGATAACTTTAACGAGGCATCCCTGAGGAAACTTGCTAACAGCAGCGTTTTCTTTCTCAAATCAAGAACCACCATCGCCGCAGAGGAAACATGGAGCAAAAGAGTAAATCAGCCTATGATAAAATTCAGTTTGAGAGTGACAGCAGATGCGAATGAAAAGCACGAGACAAATTACACCGATTTGAATCTGATCACTGAGACGAATTTCGGATATTGTCCGGGCTCATTTATGAGCAAATTAATTTCTCTTTCAGGTCTGACTGTTATCTTAAGATGTGATTATTTCAAACAAATCAGTACACAGAGAGAGAGAGAAAGAAAAGAGCATTTTAAGGTATTAAGATTTGAATCAGAACAAAAACAAAATATCTGAAAACAAGGTGGACAAAAAAAATAAATGTTCTTTTCTTCTGAGGCAGCATACCAGTCAAATAAGAAACTGCATTTATAATTTAACTAACTGTTATTTCCAAGATGAAGTAGTTTCCAGTGGAAGCGAACATGCTTTCAACATGCTTAAAAAAGCAGTTTATAATAAAGCAACTTCCCAGTTCAGGAAAAGTGCAGATGGGGGTGGGTGGAAGGATAGATAGCTCATTTTCTGCTTTTTAAATAACTATCTAAGAATGAAAAAATCAATTTTTTCTACCTACTGCTGGAAAAACTGCTGTGGATTTTATGTGATAATCTGCTGAAGTTAGCGCTGTGAACTTCACTGGTGCCGAAGAAAGAAAAACACAGAGTCAGTGGGAGGGTTTCAGACGCTGTTCATCAGACTGACACTTCAGCTAAAACAGTCGTAGCACCTTGCAGGCTGTCGTCGGCCTTGCAAACAGCTAAAAATGACATCACTGCTGCTGACGTGCTGTGCATTTTGCTGTCATTTTAGGCTTTCGATTCTCGTGGCCTGGCTCCTCCACGCATTTCAGTGATATATCAACGCAGGAGCACAGGACTTCCCGGATGGCCCAGAGGGAGATTGTTGCGACAGTAGGAAAAGTGATTGCTTTGTTTTGCGGCGACTTCGAGCGTGCCTCAAGTGTGAGTATAAACGGTTACGGGGATGTCTTGACATCATAGACCAACATGTCGTTTACAACTGCAGCATTCGTCAGAATCGGTGACATCACCCGCGTATAGGACGACTTTGAGCACAGTGTTCATGGATGAACATACCGAGTGTGCCATGAGGATTGCTACATGACAATCTTAGCCCCATGTTCGTCTTAACTTTTGATAAGGCTTAGAAGAGTAGAACTCAAATGTCTGTGCTGCATAAATGAATCCATGTGAGGACAATCACAGTGGTTCAGGGAAAGCACTAGAGAAACAGTAGTTAGTGGTTGTAACTCCAGCCTTATGACTATGTGTTTACCCCACTAATGTGCTTTTCTATTGATTGTGTGTGGTGACTAGGTTTGAGTTTGGAGCCCACACCTTGGCTCTGGCCCTGTATACACACACAGAAAGAGCTGAAAAGTGTGAGCAGTAGTGAGACTTCTGCTATCAGACAATGACACAATTGTTATGTCTGCATCTGACTTCTCAGAGTGACCTCATGTTCATCTTTTTTAATTTCCCTTCATATTATGTTTAATATGAGTAAAAGAAGAAGACTATTGTGCCACCTGCTATAGCAGCGGTGTGAACAAGCGCTAAAATAACAGGAAAAACTGAATCACCGCATGTTCAATCAGACCGTCCTGACCTCAGCTGCAGATCAGACACAGCGACTTTTAGAAGGAATAGCTCGCTTTGAAGTGTTTTGGGAGGGTCAGGAACTGCCCCTGTTTGTTTGGCCCGCATGCTTTTAGTCTAAGTTCGCAGTTCCAGTAAACATTATTGGCAGCCAGCAATTTCCATTTACACACCACGACAAAGGAGGATTTACTTTCTCGAACTGGCAGAAACGATACAGAGAAAATGGAGAATGAGCATGACATTCATCATTTCTCACATTTAATTGGCTGTAGCTTAGACCAAACAAGATTACAGACAGTTCAGGTCAGGACACTTTCTAGTGTGCTCTTGTATTTCCCCTTCATCTGGAAAGTGTGGAGAAAAAAACAAAAAAAAGCACCGAATGTGCCCGCATATCCCGTCTTCCTGTGGTCTGCATTCCCAGGAGGTTCTTACATTTACCTTCCTCATGCTGCAGAAAGATCCCTTTAGCGTGATTGCTGGCAGATGTAGGCAATGTGTGACATGGGCACAGTTTTCTTTACACCCCTACTCGAGTAAAATTTAAACCTTTTTATTTGTGCTGTATTGTCTTTAAGGTTTCAGATCTTTTTGTTGTTTTTCTTTGAGCCATCAATTTAGTTTGAGAGGTTTGCGTGGTTTCTTTTTGCCACTTCTTCTAAGCTGTTCGTTTGTGATTTGATATTTATATCAAGGTATCCCTTTACATTTTTTGAATTGCCACCTCGGGCTCTTGCTCCATTAGCATAACGATGCGCTTTAAACCCATGTAGATGATAACACAGGGCTTTAAAGTCGTACTACAACCCACCCTTCCAGCACCAGTTAAACATTTTTGCAACAAAAGTGTATGCTCTGTGTGTACGTGTGCGTGTATGCGTGCATATGTGTGCATGCGGACGGCACAAAAGCGGCTGTGTTTTTACTTGTTGCGCTCCCGCCTAATGCATTCCCACACTTGAACATGACACCACCTATCTTCTTCATCTGCGGAAGAGAGAGCAAGTGATACGGCAGAGAGGAAAGGGTGTCTGAGAGAAACTGAGGTGTAGGTACGTGTGCGCACGTGTGCGAACACACACTAAGAGCGATGAGAATCGGTGCCAGCTGATGATGTAACCTTTTCCACCACCCACACCCCCTTTCCCCCTTTGTTCTCCTCTTCCTCTGGCCGATGTACAACAAGCCTCTAGCTACTGTCTCCTACATTGCAATTTACCGTCATTTACCGCAAAGCACAATCATCAGCTGACCTCCTTTTCACCTCATCACCTTTTCACCTCCGCAGAATTAAAGTGAGGACGAGCTCAGGGAGAGGAGTGGAGAGACAGATGAGAAGGAGAGCAGAAAGATTACAATAAAAACAGAGGAGAACAAGACGGGAAGAGAGGGACAAACACAAAGCTGCCGAGCGGATCAGACAATGATGTCAGTCGGAGACGTCAGCTCCAGCCTAAGCATCATAAGTCTCCCTGCGCGCCGGCTCCAGTCCCACTAAATGCAACACTAATGTTAAAAAGCTTGTTGTCTCAGCACTGCGAGGCCAGGCTAATTCAATTAGCCGCTACACTTGTTCGACATGTTATATGAGGGTCAGACCACCCTTCAGAGTGGACACATAAAGTACATGGCCTGCAGTCCGGCACAAACACATAAAGCATTTTTGTGACTTACCTCTGAGAGAAAGGTCTGTGCTGACTTCTGTGCTCCTACATGCAGCAGGTACTCGTACACATAAAGAGCCAACCTGCGCAAACAAAGAACAACAGCAGGACAAAAGATGAAAATTAGCAGAGGCAAAAAGATTTAAGGCAAGTAGGCAAGACACAGTGAAAACAGTCTTAGTTTTACAAGCAGGCAAAAATTAGAGCAACTACTAAGCACTTGCAAATCTCCAAAGATTGAAATAAATAACTTTTTTCGCTGGGTGTTTAAGATAAATCCATACATAGTGGGAAACTGCACCAAAGACAAACACCTAGGCATGGATACAATTTGCCAGGCAGCACTAGAATCCTATATGAGGAGATGAGTGAAAACTTCAGAGTCTGTTAGAATTCCCATGGGAAACACAAAGATGCACTCTAATTCAGGAGCAATATTTCTGCCCCAAAATTGCCAAACAGACAGGACAACCATTAAAAACATTTGAAATTCACCCAACATATAAGCTAAACGTCTAAAGAGAAAACAACACAGTGATAACAGTAGGCCTGGTGGGACCACACCGAGAAATACCTCACCTCAGTGCCTTGGGCTCTCCATAGACTTCCTCCCATGGCTTTGATCACAGTAAGAATTAATTACAGGCTTGATTTGTTAATCAATTCTCCTCCCTGTGAGCCTCTCCTGGTACTAACAGGAACTTAGGAAATGGAGGACGGGGTAATCTACTGGTCTATAAATACAAGGTAAAAATTGATCTACAGGGGATCAACAGCAGATCTCACTGACTCCTAATGGCACTGTGTAGATTTAGAGATTTAGCCATTGTAAGAACACAAAGTAACTCTACAGGGATATGAAGATGATCAGTGTATTTAGCCGTATTAGTACAAAAAAATCTTCATTCAGATGTTTGTATACTCAGTGGGCTTGATGTGCACTTAAACAGCAATTTATTAATAAAATTGTGTTACATATGGCTTCAATTAAATGACTAATCTGTTGACTATTTCTCAGTGAATCAGTGTGTCACAATAAATAATGCTGGAAAACTACAAACATTTCTGTCATCATTTTTTAAAGATTATGGTGACATAGTGAAATAGTTCTCTAGACTTTGTGAAGGTCTTTCAAAGTTTTTCTTTGGACATTGGTTGCTTTTTCCCTCATTTTAAGTCCAGTCTGTATATCTGGCCATTTTCAGAGGAATGTTTTTTGGTTTTTTGTTCATTTCTTAAGCCACTTAATATTGACCTATGAATCATCCAAGCATAAAAAGGCACCTAACTAGTTTTAAATTGTATCTTTAGGCACTTTGTTACTAGCATTCTGCTGCAAAAAACAAAACAAAAAAGAAAACACAGAATTTCTCCCCATTTCTTTAGTTGAATCTATGACAAATGCCAAAAGACAGAAGATAACACAGTTTGACAGACATGAACTAGTAATTTTACAGCAAATACTATTTGCTGTAAAAATGTATTTACAGCAGTGCTACCACCACAGAATCATTAGTGATTCCTGACATGCTATTAGGTGAAAACCTGGCAAATCCAGACACAATGTGCGGCATCCACAAAACTCTGCAGAAATGGTCTTAGTGGAAGGCTGGCTATTAAGAAGCCATTCTTAAGGAAAACAGGGAAAAAAGGCTAAGGTATACCAAATTACAAAAGACGTGGACAGAAAATCTGCAGCAGGTTTGATGGAGTGATGAATCCAAATTGTAAAATTTTGGTTCAAATCATCATCAAATCATCGCTGCTAATCATCATGGATAGAAAAACACAGTGGAACACTATCAGCCATAGATTGGCCTACCCAGAGCCCAAACCTCAACATTATTGAAGCAGTGTGGCATCATCGTGACAGAGAACGGAACAAAAGGGTACCAGGAACCAAAGAAGAGCTTTAAATGTCCTTCAAAAAGCCTGGAGAACTATTCCTAAAGTCTACTTAAACAAATGACACGAGAGGGTTCAGGCTGTGTTGAAGACTAAAGCTGATTATACCAACATTTTTCTTTCAAGCTCATTAGAATTGCACACACTCTGTTTTTGCCATATGTACTGTATTTCCATGTGAGTTTACAAGTTTCAATGAATCGTTGGACCCATTTTCCATTTTCCTACCAAACTATAAAGAAATGATGTTGTGGTACAAGATTTTTGCAGAGTACTATACTGTTGTATATGATGAAAGACGATTCAAACACACATCTGAGAAGCCTTAAACATGATGCATCATGTGCTTTGACCTGGAGCTTGACGTGTCTATGTATGTTAGTGGGTTCAACTTTCTAAAGGCATGAAGCCATGAACGATGGCCACACTGGGACAGCAGCTGTCCTAGAACACCCCCGCCCACTGAAAGGTGCTACCAGCTTGTTGTAGCAGATCCAGACTCTTACACTAAAGTAAAAATAAACTCCCCAGACAGCTCTGTCTGCCTGTCTGAAGATGATGGACTGCACACCTTTCTGCTATGCACACAGGTACTCTGTCTGCGGCCCCCACCTCCTCCGTCCCTCTCCTTTATTTCCATCTTTCTTCATCACTTTCATCCTTCGTATACCCTGTTCCTCCTCCGCCTCCTCTTCCTCTCACTCTGTGCCTTTTCTGTCTTGGTTTCGTCTTGCACCCTTTTTTATTTTTTACAGAGGCCATGTTTGTTTAACGATGAAAGGACGAGGAGGGAACCTCTTTCCGTCTATCCTTCCCCTCCTCTATCCATCTCTTCTTCCCCACGTCCCCTCTCCTCCCCCCGTGGCCGGGCTGTAATGTGTAACCAAAGAGATAGAGACAGAACGTTTCACAGGGACAAGGTTAACAGAACAATGAGAGGCTTGACAAAACTCTTGACACCTCGACAACTGAACATGAATAAAAGATGTGCCTGATGTGTGTGTGTGTGTTTTTTTTTTTCCAAGGCGCTGCACAACCCCTCGAACATTTCTAGGAATGAACTTGCTCCATCGCTCTGTTCTGCTTCGTTTTCCTGTCAGCCTGTCGAAATCTGTCACTCCCTCCTGTGAACCCCACCGCCAGCCACTGCAGCATCAGTATAGAACTATTTATTAATACTGACAGATCTCATGTATCTGCAGTGAATACATTCCCAGCGATGATGACAACCTGATGGGCTGCATGAATGAATTTGTTGTGTCAGTGGGAATAAATAAAGAAATGAAAGCTTGCCCTCAGCATGCACCAGCCTGTTTTCAGTCAGCTATCTATTACCACGCTAAATACAGCCTCGCACGGTAGCTGCCTCGGATAAAGACTTAAAGGTTTTAACCTATGATTGATTTCACAGAGGCTCCGAGCTGTGACCTTTGGTCCTAATAGAGAGATGAGAATCGAAGGAAGTGAGGAAACCCAGGAAAGGTGGATAGAAGAGGGCAGCGGTGGCAAAGGTGATACAGTTTTTTTTTTTTTTTTAAAAGAAGTTAAACCACAGGTACATA
>VUQG01044285.1:40115-56151 GCA_015106755.1 Etia nguti
ACATAGGCTATTACAAGTTTTGGAGAGGTGATGAAAAAAAAGGAAAAAAGAAGGAAGACTTGCTTCATTTCTGACCTTAAACATGGGGGGTTTAAAGGTGTAAAAGCTTGCAAAATACACCCATAACACTCCACACACCAACAGGTGGAGTTAAAATGTGACAGATAAGCAGAAAGCAACACAGCAGATATTGGTAGCATTCAATATCTGCCTAACTTAAACTCACAACTACTAATTTCCTCCAAGATGAGTGATAGGCTTTGAAAACACTAAATCCCTTCATGCTGCTGTCTCATTGTTCACTTACCACTTGTTCAACTTGCTCACTTACCACAACCAGCTACGAGGAACTCGGCAGGACGACGGAGCCCAAACACTGGGCGGAGATAACGTTTGAGGATTAGAGGATGGGGGACTGTTCAAGGTTAAGAATCCTCTAAATTTGACACATTAAAATGAAAACATGACAATGGCTCTCCTGTCAAGTTAAATAAACTGTCACTTTAAGCCATCTCTGTGGGCAGCAGTGCTCAAATTAAGGCAGCCAATGATTTCCGAAATGCTTCCTGACTCCATATTAGTCCATTCATACTAAAGTTTTGAGGCGTTTGCCCTTGCTGACGGACACGCACGTTTCTTTCCATTTCTTACCTGACTACTCTGGCAATTTCTGTTGTAAATATGAAGCACTTTACATTAATCAAAGCTGCAGCTAGAATGATTAGAGTGCTGGGCCCCTCCCGCTTTGTTTCCTCTCCATACGGTTTGTAAGCGTGTGCACAAATGCACTTCTGGGCATGATTTGTGTCACAGTGGTGGTTCTAGCAGAGAAGTTATAGGCAGAGGAGAGTGGTGAACTTTAAGGTCTCCAAGTGACCCATTTATCCTTCAAATTCAAGTGGTTCCGTCTTCTCTGAGTCACATCTAATTAAATTCATATTTCAAGCAGAACCCCATCCCGGCTGCTCTCGCAAAAATCTACAAGACCAGACAGCTGCAGCAAGCTCAGACAGTCAGAGACCGGGCTTAGCTTAATGAAGGCAGCAGGCAGAAACACTGACCAGTTTCTACGCCGTCTTGTAACAGAGCCGCCGTTGCTGTTACCAGGCTGTCGAACAGAGAGGAGATCAGGGAGAGGAGAGCTATCTCGGAGCTCAACCACAACCTCAGCTTAAAGCGAAGACATGAAGCTTTTTTTCCCCAGGATCAGCATTTAGGAGACCAACAGATCGCTGCTAATCAATTTACTGCCATGGCGATCAAAGTCTGGCAGAACTTCAAATCACAACAGGCAATGGTTTCAGTGATTAGGTTTGCCTATTATAGATTAGCTTCAGAATATTTCACCCTTGTTAAAGATGAAATGGAAAAGCGATTATACTTCTGATCTGAATCGACACGTTAAGTGACATATATCCAGGACTCGATACTGTGCTGACATAGCCTAATTACATATGACCAGGGAAATCAAATTAAATGTTATATAAGTGAAAAGGGAAGCAATCAAATCCTTACTGCCAGTAAGCAATCCTCATTAATGATTTTTAGCAGTCTGTATTACCAAAACTGCATTATTGGGAAAACTGCTGGGTGCTGGTCGTGTTGTAGTTCCACATTACTCACTTTTACTGTTTTTGTTTAAGGAAGAAATTTGCACAAACGCCACACAGCAGAGACAGCGGCGTTTAGCATCCTCTGAATAAAGTGCTATAAAAGTATCTTCCTGCACAAATTTTATTCAGGTGTGGGCAGTGGCAGGAAATCAGTTTCTCCCTGCAGAAGGTGTCGAATGCAAACTGTGTCCAAAATGGCAGTTAGAGAGTTTTGCGGCAGGAAATATTTGATCAAAAACTCAAAATAGTCAGAGTGCGCTCTGTGCAGTTTATTCCAAATCCAAATAGGCAGTCTTGCCCCTTAGCAACCATTGTGGTGACGCCCTTGGGCAGTTACTACAGGCTCAGAAAACCCGGCCAGTGTTCAAATAAAGAAATATCAAAATGAGGCCAGTGTTCGCTTCAGAACCCGGACCTGGTGAGCATTTGTATTCGCGTCTGTCCTCATCATCATATTAGGCTATATCCTTATAAAATCAACAAAAAAAAAATATCAAGAAATGCAAAAGCCACCCCACTTATGATTCAACTACTACAACTACCAAGATAAACCACCATCCTCTAAACACACACATTGCAAACCATCAAAGTGTTTGATGCATGCATCCCCCCCTCCGCGCACCACCCTCAATCATATGTTGGCTCTCTAAATTGGCACTTAGTCATCAAACCTTTGAGAACCCCTGATTTAAATGGATGGAGAGAGAGGCATAACTGCAATTTCAATCACCACCACCACATAAAAACTGCATGTACAGAATAATCAAATCTGATAATAACACAAAAAATAACCCCAAATATCCCCCCCCCCAGGGCTTTTTCATTCTCATGCACAATGTTTTACAACACCCACACACTTGTACCAGTACAAAACATGATTGGCCTGGTATTCACCGGCTCAGCTGTTATAAAACAGACGATTGGCTTTTTGGAGGTAGCGGTGGACATGTGTCACATGACTCCCTTCTCTGGCATTACACAATTTTTCCTTAGACTTCTATTCCAAGTTCCTCGACTTTAAGTTTCAGTTTAGTGACGTTGAATTAAAAAGATTTTTGTGCAGACGAAGAGTCACATGATGGGTGAAACACCCTTTTTAATGCGAGCGTGCAAAGAGGCTGAAGCAGAAACGGCTGCTTCGTGGAGAAAGTTGATAACTCTGCTTTTAGGTTTTGTCAAGCCAGCAAACACAAAGAAAGGCTGGCTTTGTTGAACTTCATCATAGTGTACTCCTATACCGTCATGCTTCTGGTCACCTGGTAAATGTAGGTCTATTTAATTCAAGTTTTCAATTCAATTTAATTTTATTTATTTTATAGCAGCAAATCACAACAACAGTTGCCTCAAAGCACTTTATATTATCAAAGCTCCTGAGGTAAATACCTGAATCTTTAGCACTTCAGTTGACATTGTGCAATAGTGTTTGAAAGCCAGCCGCAAACTTCATCTGTTGTTGCTTTGTGTTCGGCAGACAAGCATTTATTTCAACATTTGCAATCACTAATCTGAGCTTTTCTCCCACCACATCATTCTCACTTACTTCCAGCGTTTTTTGTCAGCTTAGCTGCTCCTCATTAAATTTCTACATTTTCTTATACAACCCCAATTCTAAAAATGTTCAGATGCTGTATGAAATCTAAATAAACACAGAATGCAAAGCTCATAAACCGATATTTTATTCACAATAGAACATAGAAAATATATTAAATGTTTATACAGAGATATTTTACTTTTCCACGAAAAATATTTGCTCGTTTTCAAGTTGATAGCATGAACTAAAATGCAGATGGGAGGAGGGGAACAACTACATTTCAAGTAGTACTAAAGAGAAACAGCCGGAGGAACAATTTGCAACTAATTAGGTTAATTGGCTACAGCTCAGCAGCATGATTATGTATAATAAGGGCATTTCAGACATAACGATGGGCAGACGTTCAGCAACCTCGAAAAAATGATCTCTGAAAATTGTGGAACAATTTCGGAATATTTTTTCTAAAAGTAAAATTGTGAAGACTTTGAGTATCTCGTTGTCTACAGAAAAGATTCTGAGAATCTGGAGAAATCTGTGAACAAAGGACAAGGCTGAAAATCAATACTGGATGCTCGTGATCTTTGGGCCCTCGGGCAGCACTGCATTCAAAACAGGTTAAAGCTCTATCATGCAAAGAAGAAGCCATATGTGAACATGATCCAGAAACGCCCGTGTCCTCTGTGGCCCAAAGTCATTTAAAATGGACTGAGGCAAAATGGAAAAACTGTATGGTCTTTTGAAAAACCAGTGTCCTCCGAACTAAAGCACAGAGGGACCATCCGGCTTGTTATCGGTGGTCGGATCAAAAGCCTGCAACCCCCTCGTATGAGGGTGAAAGGTGTTTACAGGTTCTCAAGCAACATATGCGCCCATGCACACGCCGTCTTTTCCAGGGAAGCATATT
This sequence comes from Etia nguti, assembly GCA_015106755.1. Taxonomy (NCBI): domain Eukaryota; kingdom Metazoa; phylum Chordata; class Actinopteri; order Cichliformes; family Cichlidae; genus Etia; species Etia nguti. Next base: position 44,164 of record VUQG01044285.1, read on the forward strand.
TTAGCAAGACAATGTTAAAAGAAAGAAAGAAGCAAACTTTTTGAAGGAAGAAATCCCTCCCCCCTTCCCGGTCATCATTATCTTCCAATAAGGCAAACACAACCATGATTATTACCTTGGATCTAACAATTAAATAAGCACACCTTTAACGATTAATTCCTGTCACATCATTAAAACAAATATTTCAATGTTACTACAGGTTTGGACACATACTGTAGGACTTAATCTGCAATACTCCTACACATTCAGCAGGAAAATTACTTACATTCAGTCTAGCCTTTAGAAAGAATGAAAAATGAAAGCAAGTAACTGCTGGTTTTCTGCTGAAGTCATACAGAAGATCAAAATTCACTGAAAGTAAATCTTTTAATTGAGGCCTCGGCTTTTCAACCTCGGCTGAACGAAGGTCAAACACTACGTTGCTCTAGGAATGTGGCATTTGCACAAGGTACGGAAATATTGTTAAACATTATTATAATTATATAAGTATTTTTGAATATAGCAACTGCCTGACATGTCTAAAAATAGAGGGATAAAATAAATATGTGTGTATGTGTGTATAAACGAGTGAAAATAAAAATTCAGTACAGTGATTTAACCGTTCTGTCTTTCGAGGAACAGCTGGAGATTAGAGGCTCTCTATGCTGTCAACCAGGGATTAACTTGCAACTTCTCTTATGAATTGGTCAAACACAGGTTGGACACGTGATCAGTACTCTGAACATGTGTTCAACACAGAGTTGCTCGTGCATTAAACAACGATAAAAAGATTTTAAAAAATATACATTGATATAGGAACCATATCCCTCTGTCGTTGTCCAGGATGGAGGAAAATTACAAAGAAAAATTAAAGAGGAAAAGAGTGATGGTGGGACAGGAGTATAACAGAGCGAGATGAAAGGTTTTGGTGACAAGTAGAGAGAGAAGAAGAGGGATTAGAGAGACGGAGAGGGAAAAAAAGGATGGAGGTGATGGGTGCTAGCGGATGAGCCCCGAGATGAATCCTCATGAGATCTGTAAACTTTCATATTCTAATGTTGAGGATTCTCACCGAGCGGTGTCTCAGTTAGTCAAGCACCCTGCTGTGACCTCCTTCTGCAAATTAACACAAAACCTTGCAATGAAAAAAAAAAAAGTCTACGGAGCTAAAGTAGAAGTGATTCCTACCATTTTTTGAAGAGAAAAAGCAAATGACTACATGCTGTGCTGAAATCATAACATACAGGATGGACTGGAAGCTACACAAGCATAGCATGCCGTGGTGTATGCGCTGGATTTCATTATATTTTTATAAATGCATTTTAAAGAGTCCTGTGAAGAGGTAATAACAATGGAAAAGTAATCCTATTGAACTAAGTCACAGACAGGAAGTTATACACTGTAATTATCTCCTGGATGTGCTTACCTACACACAAAAAAACCAAAAAACCCACTAAATTAGCATCTTAAATCTCTGCTGTGTGTTTTCACAGCAAAGAATAATTTTAGCAAATGTGACACAGCGAAGTAGAGCTGTAGTGTCTTTGAAGCGCTTTGCTTTCAAGCGAACATACACAAAATAAAAAAGCAGTGAAAGCAATTTTTTTAAAAAAGTTACTCCTCTGAATTCAATATAATAGCAGTAACACCTCACTGTGAATTAGACCTGCAGTAAACTCCAGCTTGGTGAAAGTTATAATGCATAAATGTGGACAGCCTCATTCTGAATGCTCTGCTTTCATTTGTGTGGTGTTAATTAAAACAAAAAAAAAATGCAATCCCATCACTCAGCGCAGTGTGAGTGAGCTCAGTGAGCATCTACTTTAGAGATCCTCTGCAGCTTGACAGGCGAATGTTGAGATTTATTTTATTTTTTTTTAGACTTTTGCCATGTTACATAATTTTGCAGCATATGTGACTGATGCAATACAGACAGTGACAGCAGTAATCACAAGCATAGAGGCAGGCACCCTCCATAAAACTGAGCCACTTTACCAATTAGCAACATGCAAATGCTTGATTAGAGACTGGTCATCGTTATGTCAAAGCAGGCTTTAAATATAGGTACAAAACAACCACATGGCTGCTTTCTTATTACCTGACTCACAGAAATTCTGAGGCAGGTACTGAGATCAGCATTTAGGAGTGCTTTTTAGTAGCTGTTTTTTTTTCTTTTTTATTAATTATCACCCAGCCACCTAAAACACGCAATGCTTTACACCTTTTTCTTTACATCCTTGAGGCATCCTCAGTGATATCACACCCCACCACAGCGCTGGGCCACAATGGCAACACAAATCACGGACACCTGTCTTTGAGTTAGAGGTATGATCGTCAGCGTTATTGTCTCCGTCGTGCCGAGCCTACACTGAATGCTACGCAATCCATCTCTCCAAATCAAGCCTCTGTGAGGCACTGGCAGCTCGGGCTCCTGACGAATCTGGCGAGGACATAGAGGGACCCCGCCATAAAAGGGAGCGCGGCGATCAAGCTGCTGCCCCTGCTGAGGACAGCCCTGTGTGTGACAGCCAAACACTTTCCCTGATTAATCAAGCCTAGCAGCGGGGCTTTATGTGCCATTAAGAGCCCTGCTAAATGACTTCACTTCATTCATTAAAGTGGAGCATCCTCTGCGGGTAGAGCAGCTCCGCACGCCAGACAGACAGACAGACAGACAGACAAGTGAAAGCTTGGAGAGAGATGGTGGTGGGGCAGCGATGAGGGTGGTGGGGGCACAGAGGCAAGATAAACAACGACAAATATAGACCCATTACAATGCTGAATTATTCATCTTATACGCAGAGCTTCAGGAAAACAACAGAGGGAAGAAAAATAAAACAAGAGTCCAAACAACCATGGGGCTTATGGAGTCTTTATACACTAAAGAATATCATTAACACGGGACTATTTATGCACACACCTTGTCTGGGAAAGGTACCACACTGGGATCATGGCCAAATCACTTTAAATGGAAAAATCAGGTTCCGGTAGACTTATCCGTGAAGCGCTTTCATTAAGTAAAGGTATAGTTTTAATGAATCTGTGCAGGGGGAGTTTGACAGCTATAGGTGCGAGTAAATAAATCGCTTGAAAGTGTTGTGCGCCGCCTACAGCACATGTTAATATAAGCTATTCTAAGAGCAGAAATTCATACAGGATCAAAAAGTCAGACAGAAAATTCCAGAAAGGGAAGATTACAGAAGGGAGAGGCAACGATGCACCCCGACAGCACCGAGAGTGGACAAAGATTGGTAATTTACCAGTCAAAAGGGAGATAAAGATGGAGGGATGGAGAGAAAGATAAATAGATAAAGATTAGCAGCAACAGGAGATCCAGGGGGCAGAGAGGAAGAGAGAGACAAATGAGACTGAAGAAGAGGGAGGCTGAAAGAGAAAGAGAGATGGAGAGAGTAAATGATTAATGAAAGGAGCTGTGGGGGGAGGTCAGGACTGAGCAGAAGAGGAGTGATGCTGCAGCCAGTGAGCAAAACCGAAGAGGACAACATTATGAGCAGTCGTCCTGCTGTCGCTCACCGTAACACAGGATTTGTAAAAGGGGAACCAAATGTGACTCAAAAGAGCTTGGGAGACGGCACTGAATCTACTGAATTTGCTAAATTTAATTCACTTAATAAGGAGTTTTTTCGTCTTTTCATGTTTAAACACAGATACTAATTGGCCGTTATACTTTTGAGAGTCCTTGTATTGTTATTTATGCCAAAGACAGGCAAAAACACAATGAACACTTGTGTGTGGATAAGTTTGCGTCACTGTAGAGAAGAAAACTTTCATCACCGGTGATGATTTATTACTTGACAAAACTGTTGTAAGACTTTCATTAGATCCTTTAACTTCTTGCAACATCTTAGTCAAATACATGCCTTAAATTAATCCCCAACTGGCAGTGTGCTGTGGCTCTATCGCCGGCGCTCACTGATGCATTTCTAATTGGCATTTTTGCTGATGGTCACAAGTTAAATCTATATTCTCCATTACCCTTCCACCATGTCCCCTGGGATCTCTCTAATGGCTCCGAGCACTTGAATAGAGATATTTGTATAAAGTATATTCTCTCTGATGCCGACTCGTCTCCGCGCAGGCTTACTTCAGCTGCAGGTTTGGCGTGTAGCTGAGAATTTGGGAGGAGCGGGGGGGAAAAGTTCACTACATCTTTGAAGATTAACAAAACACGTGTTATAATCCAGCATGGAAACAGCCTGAGGAAAGACACTTGTAGTAAAATAAACTGTGTTTTATCTGCTCGTCTTCAGTGTTTCGTCTGCACCGAGATGGTCTCACATGCTGCTTTACAGAGCAAATGTTTGTCGTAGCCTTTATCCCTCTCGTTCCACAACACATAGTAAAGCCCTTGGTGAAGTTTTGGCTCAGCGACAAGCCTGAATGCGCTATAACCGGCTTGGCAAAAAAAAAAAAGACCCCAAAAAACAAAAAAATGCAGCCACGCTGGTTAAGAATGGTTGAGCTGAATGATGCTAGCTGTTACAGGTTGACCAGCAATGCAATTTTGCAATTAGCTGATAAACCACTAAGATGAAGGGTTACATAGTTCGAACTTTAACGCTTTACCCCTTGAAAGCCTACTAAGGAGGAAACTAATTTCCAAACTGAGCACTTTGTGTCATGTTTCAGGCCGGCTTATAGAACAAAATGACTGGCTGTGTCTCAGAAGTTAGTGAGGGTGGTCTCTGTCTAAGCAGCTACCCTCTGAAAAACCCAGAAATTATTCTAACGGTCGTCAACCCATGTCTTTACCGAGGTTCGTATACTGAGGTTCTTAAGGGTACAAGGGAGGTCATCAAATATCATCTTTATAGGGGAAAAGAGTTAAAGGTGAAAACAGTTCTTGATTGTAAATCATAAAGCAGTTTTCACTGAAACCTTGCTCCAGCAAAGATGAGAAATTGCCAAAGGTGAGATATCATGCTTTAAAGTCAAAAGAATGAAGCTCATATCCTGACAGAGAGGAAGAGTCCTGCATTCTTTGGCTCACCTCAGTGTAGACTCTGTGTTTACCTTTCATTAACTAGAGATCCCAGAATCCTCTCCTCCCGCACCGCACCCTTGGGATACTCCAATACAAGGTGAAAATAAATGCTGTAAAATAGCTGCTTGAACAACAAATATTAAAAAAGCACAGCTTATTATGTTTGAGTTATAAATTATTTCATAAATGCTGAGGAAAGACAAGTTTTAGTTTCCCGACTGAATTCTAATTACAGATCGCTCCGCAATCTATGTGTAAAACGGTTTTATTAACATACCTCTAAAAGGCCTAAAATATTCCATTTAGAAAAGCTGAAAAATTCCATAGTTTGGGAACTACAATGCACTGCAAACACACTGAAATGGGATATGACTAACACAAGAATAGCGTCATCTCACGAAATAAGCTAAGCTATAGGCAGACAGCAATGATAAAAGCCAACTAATCAAGATACTCTAACCATAATGCAGCTGCAGTTGTGAATCCCCACCCTGTGCTCTAAGGACAGAACACACTGTGTCCTCAAAAGGCTACACCCAAAGGCAGTTATGATCACATGAGAAACAGACGAGAGACAGAATGCCGTCTAACCGAAGAGAAAGAAAACGCCATGCGGGAGGCGGGGGTTGCAATTAAGACTTGAACAGAAATGTAAAAAGGAAGCATTGCTCCCTGCCGTATACAAGCACAATCAGACAAAGTGAAACAGCTCTTGTTCTGTCAGCAGTGCAGAGACTCTACTGTATCACAGAGCAGACAACAATGCCCAGGGCTGAGATAACAGGAAATGCCAGCTTATCAGAGAGGGGAGAAAACAGAGGGAGATGGTGAGAGAGCGTGATGAGTAACTCACTGTTTACCAACAGTGTAAGTGAGCAAAAATTTCTGTTGTGTCCTTCATGCGAAAATCTGTCATTTACACATAAGTTTCAGCCAGTAAGGTTTTTTTTCCCCCCTCCTGCAACTGTAATTTGTTTGCAGAACATGTAAAGTGGATAAATCAAATAATGGGGGGTAGGCAAATCCATCACTTTCTTAATTTGAGTTCCATTTCATTGGCTTTGATTTGTTCAGATTGAGTCACCTCTCGTGGGGAGTTTGTTTAATTTCACAGCTGAAAGAACACCAATGATTTTTAGGAGAGTTTTCCTTGTTCAACTTTCTCTACAAGCTATTACAGTAAATCTTGAATGCAATACAGCCATAAACCCCGGAATATTAAACTGCTGTTTACAGAGAGAACTTTGATGGCGACACTTAGTGATCATACTCGCTTAATCACTGCTTTCTTTTTAAAAGTCTGTTCTCAAGAGTTTACTGGGAAGACGAGAGTTAAAGCAACATTGTGCAAGAATGAAAAAAGGAAATCGCTTTTCTACCACGACTGGAAGTGCAACTTATAAATACGAGGTATGGGAGAGGGTTGGCGTTCACACAGAGGCAACTGAGCAGTTCAACAAGTGGAGCAAATTCATCCCCGTCATTGGATTAGGAGGACCGGAGTTATGGTTTTACTACCCTTACTTTATGCCTTCATTTTACCCACCAATAAACACGCCGTACCAATAAGAAAGTTCAAAAGGTGATTTTTAAAAAATAAATGTAGTATTTATTTGAACAAAACATTATGGGTGTTTAAGGAGCAGTACATATTCAATATGAATTTGCTTTTTCTGTTGAAGGAAATTCAGTTTTACTTTGAAATTCATTCCTAATAATAAAAGTATATTCAAGAAATAAAGAGTTAAAAGTCCTCGGTAAAAAGTCTTCACCAATAAGAATTTAAAAAGAAGGAATGGGACGGATCTTGTTTTCCACCATAGAGATAATTAGTCATGACACAAGAAATATGATTTTTCTTCATTTTTCCTGTTTTATTTCTGGGTGGACATCCATTCTTCAGACAGCATCACTGCAATCACTGCTGTGAACAATTTCTTTATTGTTGACCATATACAGCATTTTTCTCTCTTTCTTTCTTCTGCATGCACACACTCTTGCACAAACACACTGACACTGTAGCATGTATCCACTGCCATTCCCTGTACTGAGCTCGGTCTGTCATTCAGCAGCACGCAGGACCTGGAATGCGACGGCGTGGGGCACGCTCCTCTCCTGCTAGCTCCACATATCGTCCGGTGGCACACAATCTTTGTTCGACTCGCACAATACAGCATTCCACAATCAACGACAATTAAAAACAGAGGGAGAAGGAGATGACTGGGAGGACTGCACCACTCTAATCTTATAGGATTTGAATTCCTGTCTACGGGACTCTAATAGGCCTCTGTTCTTTTGAACAACAAAGCTTCGAGATGAGATTGAAAAAAGCTGATACAGATGAAGGCAATCTGAAGCAATTTGGGGAGAAATGTGAAGCTATTAAGGCGTGTATGGAGGCTCTGGAGGAAGTAGAAATAAATGACTAACCATTCAGAGGAATGTTTTGCTGTAACATGGGGTTGTTAAAATTTGCAGAAAATGTATGCACCTAAGTGTCTGCAAATTAGGATAATTAAAAACACACACACTAAGAAAATATTTTTTAAAACACCTTTTGTACACAATATTTCCAACTGGTTCACGTGTAGCTAGCACTGGATCAGAGTTGGTGAGTCCCGCTGCTTCCCTGTTGCCCACCTGGTCTCATTCTTTTGTCCTTCCCGCACTTCAATGGTAGAAATTGGCATTAAGTAGACCTTAAAAAGTCAAGACGTCTATGTCTGGGATTGAAATCCTAAACACATGGATAGTCCGTCTTGGATTTCACTGGGGAGAAATGAGGTGTCACCATGGACTTTGCAGGGATCAGTGGGCAGACGGCCTGTCATCTAAAGACGATACATCTATAGAAAATAAAAGTGGACAACTCTGTGGCTTTACTTCTCAGAAATTAGCAGGGACAAGTGAGAAAGAGACAGAGGAGAAATGAGGGCAAGGTAGTGAGAAAGCAAAGAAAAATAATGTGTTTTTGCATGTGGGTGCAGGAGAGAGAGAGGGATACAGAGAGAGTGTCTGAAGCAGTTCCGAAGCCTGGTCGTCACGCATGCTTAACCTTGCGCTAGTGCCTGTGCGATGCAGCTTGCATATCAATGATGGACGAATATCAGCAGAGAGGCCTCCAACCAACCTCCACTATACTCAGCAGGCTGGGGTTGGGGGGGGTAAGCAGAGCAGCATCTGCAGTTACACTACGGTGCTTACTACAGCAATGCAAGTTATACTGGCGAACAGAAGAGTTTTTGTAAATGTAAGCGTGATATGTTAAATACACGCTGATTTAAAAATAAATTAATGAGTGCAATATCAAAATAATGCTTAAAGTGACAAACAAAAAAACATTTGGCTTCAAATCATCTAAAAGCACTCTTCGTCCGAGTCTGTGCGTGTTTCCATTAACGGCGTTTACTTTTGCCTAGAGCTCTCCGGTTACAGAAATGCTTTGAGGGAGAGCATCCCTGACTGTGCTGTGGTTTGGAGAAAAGCTGTGCATGTTTGGTGTCACCAGGGGCAACACAAAGAAACTTCCTGACATAAACCACGAGAGCTACGGCCGATATCACCTAACAAAGCCTGACAGTGCTGATAGTGGATTCCAGTCAAGGTCATCAAGGCGGACTATAAACCCCCCCCCCTCCCTCATTTCTCTTTTGTGTCTCATTATACCTTGAGGTGGAAGATCTGGCCAAAACATGTTTTTTAAGTTAGTCTGGGTAATTTCATGACAAAACAACGTCAAATGCAACGAGAAAAGATTTAAATGCTGCCTGAGATACGAAACACCTTTAAAACTGGGCATTTGTCCACAGCTTTAAAACCACGAGCAGCACAGCAGCTCTTCTGTTTCTCAGAAATGCCATTTAAGCTAACTTAAAGAGCCAAATGAGAGAAGAGAAGAGAAGAGAAGAGAAGAGAAGAGAAGAGAAGAGAAGAGAAGAGAAGAGAAGAGAAGAGAAGAGAAGAGAAGAGAAGAGAAATGATGTGATAATGTGTTTCTAATTAAAACAAAAGCATTCAGGGACACCCATGGGGTCCTAAGGGACCAGCACAAGGTGATAAACTCTCTCATCCTTAGCCTATTTTTTGGGAAGCGATAAAAGAAATTCAGGATGCCATGCCCTCTTCTGTTCTCTTCTCCTTCTTTCCCACATGCTATCTGATGCCGACGGAGGCCTTTTGTCACGTCGATCCTTCCCAAGGACCCCAAGGCGTCCTGTGAGGGTGCCTTCTTCAGGGTCCTGTGTGTTGATTGACACATCAGACCTTTTTTCCCTCCCTGCGTCGATCAGAGGCCGTTTCCCTTCTGCCTCATACAGCTCAATAAGAGGCCGCCGCTTTGATAGCAGTTCTGTGGCAAGTTACATCTCTGGCAGAAAGGATAAGAGAGAAACTAGGAGGGATGCCAGCAGATAAAAGAGGACTTTTAACAGCCTTCTATGTGTTCAGCAGGTTAAAAAGTGTTTTCTATCAGAGCCTTGTCAAACTGTCATTATCACTTTCATTTGAAGACAGCTCTGTATACCCCAGAAAGAAAATATACCCGAGCTGCATTTCTCCTCTGGTTTTCTTGTAATCCCAGACTGATGCCAATCTAAAAACACTGTGGCGATTACACTAGAAGCAGTTTTAAGTTGCTATCTTTCACTGACAGTCAGTGTTGGCGAACACTGACGACAGAGAGCGGTGACAGTTCTCCGTGTTCTAACAGTTGTTCTCAAGGCATCCCTTGAGAGCAGGCAAGGCTATTAGCTGTGTAATGATCACTGAATGTTGTAGTTCACATCCACACTGGCAGCGTGACAGACAGATGGAGGTTGATTTTGAGGGATGAAACATATGGGGAAAAGTGCTGTGAGCAGACAGCTCAGATGGGATTGCAGGCTAACACATGTAGCATCCTTCTCTATTGACCAGAACAGCAAAGATTATTACAGATACGCATACACGTAATCACGCACATCTATATTGTTCTTCGTCCACTTAAACAAAGAGACTCATGCCGAGGCCTACCACGTGGATCTTATGTATGGGGCTTATGCATGGGAGCTGAGCCAACAGAACCAGGTGTGGCCACTTACCAGTGTAAGTGATCCATGGAGAGTGGGATGTGTGTATAGAGTGGGGAGGTTCGACACAGAGCCATTACAGAGCATTAGACCGTGCGGTCCTGTAGGACATCACCTGACCTCGTCTGACCTCAGTGAAAGAAAGAAAGAAAAAAAAACCTCTTTAATCTTTCTTTCATTCTGTCCGTCCCTTTTCATTTTTTTACCGCTTAACTGTGGAGTTTATTTCAAATTTTAAACTCATCCAGCATTCACATTTTCATGCTTATTTCCCATACTTAACCTCTCATTTTACCATCCAAGCTGACCAGCAACATATGTTTACCCTCGGGCTACATTCTTTTGCTCCTGCCATTACAAATAGGTTTCCTCTTTGTTCTAATGATTGCACCTATATCATTGCTCAAGGACGACGAAATGTAGTGAACAAAACAAACAAAACAAAACACCCCCCTCATCAGGTGGCAGCTGGCACGGGGAAAATGTGATTCCCTGCACAGTTTATCCAATGCATTGTGAGCTTGCGGTGCGTGAGTGCATCTGGGAGAGAGATACAGCTATTTTTATTGTAGTTCCACTGTAATGCGACTCACTGTCAGAGCCAGAGTGGCAGGCTGAATTGCTTCTGTCGGATAAACACTCCCAGCATGCACTGCTTTGCCTCAGTCTGCGCAATGCTGCATTGGCAGCCTCCTGGCAGGATTTTGAGGTGTCTCAGTTTAGAAGTAGCGGTGTGTGTGTATGTGTGTGTGCATACTTATGTGTGTGGAATGATGATCCTTACAAGACCAGAAAATGCTTAAGTCTGCACCAAGACTGATGCTTGGTACCTGAACCAGACTGAATGAAATGGCACACACTTGTACTAGTTGCACATTCCTATGCTATAGCCATAGCTTGTGCTTATTAACATGATCTTTAGGAAACACCTGAAAAGCAATTTATAGAGCTGTGAGCGCTGGAAAAATGGACAAAACAAGCATCTGTGAGCATTTGAGGCAGAGTTTGTTCCATGACTCAATACTCACTCAGAAAAAAAGGAGAAAAGGAATTTGTACTATGTGCTGCAATGCAACTCAGTCAGGACCACAATCCCAGAACTATGTGGAATGTGTCCTCTAACTGCCAGCGACTGAAACCTACACTCGTTGAACAACTGCAGTACACAGTCAGTGGTCGTGTACTGTCACTCTGAATCACAATCAAGCGCAGACCATAACACAGGTAGCACCACACAGAGAGAAGTGAGACCAGAGCAGTGTTGCTGTCTTAAAAGCCAGACAAAGTGTTCATTACCGGTGCAAAGGCATAAAGACAGCCTATTCTCAGATATTCGCGGGCGTGGGGTATAAATACGAGAAAACTCTCTTTAAAAATGCATGCGTCAGGATTATATTTTAAAGTTTTACTCAGCATCATCCAGACACACCTTGCTGCAAGTGGTCTGCAACTTGGGCTACTGTTTTTGCAAACCTGAATATTTCAAATGTCTTTCTTTCGAGGGCGTTGAGCCTCACAAACAAAATCTCAGCTATCCTTCCTGAGCCCATGTGTCTCTGCTCCATTCTCAGAGGCAGATATGTTCCAGACACCATGCGGCACATCCAACTTGAATAATCAGCATGCGGGGACACCATAATTGGCAAGTAAGACAACATGTTTGTGATTATTATTGTTATTTCTTATGATTGGGAAAGAACAATACTTTAAAACATTTCCTTTTCTCACTCATCTGTTTCTCTTTAACCGCATATCCTCCAGCATGAAAGGTACAAATTATATAAAGGAAATTAATAAGTGATAACAGCTTTCCCCCTACCTTCAGCAAAATGTGCTTCAAATGTTTTGTGCAGTGGGTGTTTCTTAATGTTTACCATGTAATATATGCAAATAAGAAAGACAAAAATGAAAAAAAAAAAAAAAAAAACTGTTTCCATA
>VUQG01044285.1:58461-72239 GCA_015106755.1 Etia nguti
AAGCATTTCTATTAAAAAAAAAAAAAAAAACAGCTGATATGTCAACACAAATTTGCTGGACACCCACAGTACGTGGCCAACTACTTTAAAATAACCGGATCGACCGTCTCCGTCTCCCCAAGCGCGACGACAGCGTGACTGTCTGTTTTCACAAGCCCCATCTGGGGCAGCTTGTAGCAGGACCGGACCCGCGAAACACTGCATCTGAAGCAAGGCAGCCTCTGTGCAGAGCAACACGCTCCAAACACAGCAGCTTTCGAGCGGTCAAATGCGCGGACTTTCCAGCCGCTGCTGCCGACACCAGACCTTGAACATCTAGTTTCTCTCTAAACTATTCGATCCTTACCGCGTGTGTGAAAAGCATACACCAGCCAAAATTAATGACTGAAGAGAAAAAAAATGAACAAAATTAGAATGAAATTAAACAATCAACATGCACAAGATGCCAAAACATTTACAGAAGGAAGGTGTTTGCTGGATTCGTAATTATTATTATTTTTTAAAGCGCATTGGAATTAAAATTCTGGGACGGTGAAACAAGCTTGGTAAAACTAAACCTTTCCCGCTTAACAACATTTACAACCGGCCGATAAAATGTCTGTCTTTTCTGAAAGAAAACCCAAAGCAGTCAACTTTCTGAGCCGTGCACAGCGCTGAGCTGAGAGCCCCACGCCGCTGAGTGTATCGCCTTGCGCCCTCCCCTCCCGCAGCTCTGTGTGTGACTGCCCCCGGCCGCTCGTGAACTTCCCTCACAGCCGCGGTTTCCTCCCCCATAAATAAAACTTACTTTTCTCTGGCTTGGCTGTCGGACGGCACGTTGCTACTCTTGCCTTTGGCGTACATGCTTGCAGAGAGCTCCGATTGTCACGCACCTGTCAACCCATCACAACCTCCCTGGGCACAGCCCCGTCACCATGGTGACACAAGCAGCGTCGTCTCCCATTGGATGTCCTGCTGTTCAGGACCGCCCGTTCTCCATGGCTACCGCCAGTGAGTGACAGCTCTGTGGTCACGCCCCCTTCCAGAGTAACTCCACCCACCTCCTCTTTCTCTCTATAGCTCTCTTTTTCTTTCTGTGCTCTATCGTCTATCCGTCTGTCTCCCTGCCTGTCTGAAGTCTGTTTGTCTGTCTGTCAGCATCTATCCCCTTCCCATTCCCCTGATTGGAAAGGCTTTCCTGACATGTAGTCTTGAGACACACAAACACACACATATCCTCTCGCTTAGTGCAAACTGAGAAGAGCAGGGGGGATTTGAAACAGTCCAACTAGGATTTTTAAACAACTGGCTTTGGATGCTCCTTTTATAGACAATCACACCCTCTACCGACGCACACGCAGCTCACTGCACAAACAGCTCCAGCAAATAACTGCTTTTCCATTGGTGTTTATTTACATAGGTGTGAAGACATCCAAACATGTGGGAAGCGGAGCATGTCGGGAACAGTTGAGCTCTACAGAGAGAGAGAAAACAACACATTCTTTGAGAAGATGTGGTCGCCTTATAAGCCTTCCTGTACATACATCATACTTGAAGTGCTGCTACAGTGCAGCTGTAACACCAAGAGGAAATGTTTGGGAAATCCGCTGAAACGTTAATGTCACATCTGCTGAAAGACAGCGAGGGTGATGAGCATTAAACTTTGTAGGTCCACCTGTAGGATTTCCTGCTACATAATGTATGTGAGTTTGATCAAAAGTGGAACCCCCCCCCAGTCCTCACGTGGGCTACATGCACTAAAATGTTTGTTTGATGGTAATAGGAAACACAAGTTTGGATACATTTAATATCCAGTGTATCTCAAATAGCACACTTTCATGCTTACATATTATTCTCACTGCATCAGCGCCACAGCAGGTATGGCCTCTTGCTCTGTGACAGCTTGGATAAGCTATAGCACCCTTGTAACTTTAAGATGGTTAAACACTTAAGAAAAAAGGATTAATGGATGGATGGATGTTCACTGAAAGTAGCGCCTTTCTGTGGTCAAAGCCTGCAACTGGCACTTCAGGTATGTTAGCAGCTTGCTGGGTTGATTTTGCAGCAACGTTCTCCTGTTGAAGCTCACGCACAACACAAAGAAGCGTGTAGTATAGACAGTGTAAGGCATGATAGTAGCTGAAGTGAGAATCAGCGTTAGAAACACTGTATGTATGTGTGTGGCTGGAAAATGCAGCAGGGAAGAAGTGCTATGTCATGCTGCTATGACCGGCTTGGAAGCTAACAGAGAAGAAGGTTCAGTCCACTGTCACAATATACTTATCACAAATCCACTGAGTCAAAGCACACTGGAGAAAAAAAAGACAGGCTACATCTTGGTAAAAAAGGCACCATAGACGGCTGATTCCCAGACAGTAGTAAGCTCTGGAAAAACACAGACTGTGCATGCGTGTGTGTGTGCATGTGTGTGTGCATGTGTGTGCGCACTGGGGGCGTAGCACAGGGGCAGCAGTGTTTATGCTTACGCAATGCTCCCGCGATGTGACCCAGTTGGAATGGATGCATGCTGCCTCACTCTCTCCGGTTCTCTCTATCTCACCCTCTTGTCCTCACGCTCTCATCTCTTAACTGAAATCTCTCTCTCTCTCTCTCTCTCGCTCTCTCTGTTTCCCCACTTCCCCCCTCCATGTGCCAAATAAACCCCCGTTTCCCTTGGAGAGAGGCGGTTCTATTTCAGACAAGCAGAACTTTTGGTTTTGGGATGAGTCCCTCGGGGTCGATCACCATGACAACCACTCACAGGCGATAACCATGTGTTCCAGAGGATGGAGGAGCAGGAAGGAGTAGAGAAAGAACAAGGAAAAGATAGAGGAAGCAGGAAAGAGGGAGAGAGAGAAAAACAGATAATGGAAAGGTTAACAAAGGTTAACCCATTTGTTGTCATGTTTCTGTGTGAGAAGCAGGTAGGTATGTAGGTAGAGACTGACTGTATTGTAAGCACTGAGCACAAAGTACCAGTTCTCCTTTATCAGGTTTGTCTGGTACATTGTCTCTTTTCTAACTATGCCAGATTCCTAAATCTTTCAGAAAGCCTAAGGTGGGCTACGGTATGATATCCTTCATTGTACAAGAGGCTGCAGACTGATCAGCAAGTCAGCTCAGATTCAGCTCATTCCTATAAAGACGTGGTAGGATAAATAGTAAAGATGGGAATTACCCCTCAATATGACGTTATCACAATACTATACTATTGCGATTCCATTTTGTGATACAGTGAGTACAGTGAGATTTATCACCTTTGTCAAATGCAAACTGTGTCCTCAAAGTTAAACTTTTTCTGTTTTATCCAGTAAGATACACTAATTGACCATCCATCCATCCATTTTCTAATGCTCATCCGGGTTAAGGTTGAGGGGGCAGCAGTCTGAGCAGAGAAGCCCATACTTTCCTCACCCGAGCTACCTTTTCCAGCTCACCTGGTAGAACACCAAGTCATTCCTAAGCTAGCAAAGAGATATATAGAGTCTTCCCCAGGGGTTCCTTCTAGTAGAATTTGCCTTTGGAGGCATCCAGGAGGCATCCTAGTCAAATACCTGAACCACCTCAGTTGGCTCCTTTTGATGAGGAGGAGCAGAGTGAGGAGCTCAGTCATCCCTCCCGAATGACCAAGCTCTAGTGATCCCAGGAACTATGTTGTCTGGGTCAATTTGCCCTGGTAGTGATTCAGAAAACTCTTATGTTGAGAAAAAAATCACGGGTCCAGTGTACCCTGTCTGGGACAGGGTTACCAGGGTCCCACCCTGGAGCAAGGCCTGGGGTAGAGGCTCAAGGTCGAGTGTCAGTGGCCAAACCTTAGCCCACTGGACCTGGTTGGGCCGTAGGGGTTTGGTGCGATAGAGGTTCAATGCTTTGAGAATCCGGCAGCACTTCTCGAATTTCGATTCCCAGCTTCCAAAACTGACTTACAGTTAATACAGTTCATACAGTAATTAACTGTGAAAAATGGCTGAAAATCACATATCTGTTGTTGTCTACAGAGACAACATAAACTCACATTTAACAGAAATTTACATTTTATTATTACATTTGCTCGCCAACCTTTCTGTTCTATCGGAATAAAACCAGAATACAACAGAATTTTTACAAATTTTTTTTACAATATTGAAAAAGAAATTACTAATAGGTTAAAGTTTGAACTTTTAACATTACACTATATGTACAATAGTCCTGGTTCACCTAAACATTACACCTACAGGAGCTGTCTGGTAGTGGAAACATACCACGAAGCTCCTGGTGCACAGTGTTTTTGCTGATGTTAATGCCAGAGGAGGTTTGGAGCTCTACGGTTACTGAGTGAGCAGAGCACACCATGTGCCCCAGCAATCAGCGATCCCAGCTTTGCAACTTTATTTGGTCTGACACTTCGTGACAGAGTTTTTGAAGTTTCAAGTTCATAAAGGCTTCTACTTTGCAACAGAACTACTTACAGCTGATTGTAAAATATCTGGATATGAAGAAATTCAATGAACTAACTTGCTGCTACAGTGACATCCTACTACAGTACCGTACTGCTTGAAGTTAATGAGGTCTTTAGAGCAACCCATTTTTTTCAAAGATGTTTGTAAAGGCAGGCTGCATGGCTAGGTGCTGGATTTTATACACCTGTGGCACTGGGACTAAAAACATGTGAATTCAAAGATTAAAAGGTGTGACCCACTATTTTTAACTATTTAGGGTATTTACATACAGCTAGGTAGTGGGGTCTGGTAGTTTCCAAATTGGTTGCACCTTCTTACAAAAGGCCATAAGAAAAGCTGCTTGTAAGAGGACTGCTGAGATGGGAGAGAAGAAAAATTTTACTTGACAAATTTGTATTTAGTTGTTGAGACTTCTCACGGATGTTTGCTTTTTATGTGAAAACTGTGTGCTTCTTTTGGCCTTGAACAGTTATTTTAAACAAAACCACCAAAGAAGTTTGGCGCCCACATTTTAATAAAAGGTCTCTACGCCATAAAGATTGTGACTCACTATAAAAAACTTCTCTCCTGTTTTTATTATCTGTTTTCTTCTTCTCTACTCTTCCTTAAATGATGTTTCTTAGTCCACCTAACAGGCCCTCTTTATTAGCTTTACATCTTCGAGTCATTTATAAGCAAGTCAGCATATTCACTTACAAAAATAGAAAATACAGTCAAAATCACCGTAATCTACAGGGTAAATCCAAAATCCGCCCATTTCTTTTTCTCTCTTGATACTCTGAGGCACACTTTGTTTGCCTCTTGTTTGTCACATAAATAGTATTAACACACAGTAGGCTACACACACACACACGCAAGTGATATATTTTCCCCTCCCCGGCTTTACACCAACTGCCTTGGTATTTTGGCAAACAGCCTTTGTTTACTGAGCCTGTCGATGGGCTATGTAATCGTATATTTCCACTGAGAGTGTCTGTTAGCAAGGACGCTAATTAGCAAACGATTAAGCTCTCACACAAAAGAGGTTCTTCAGATTAATTGGTACTGAAGTTTACAGAAGCTTGTGTCTCAGTAAATAATTTAGCATGAACAATAGTATACCTTGTCACACTGTTTTTTTTTTGTGGTCTCAACTAAATGCTGGTGTCAGAATTAGAGATGTAACGCTGTTCCAACAGTTGTTTACTAAAGTGGACAGCGGAGGATAGACTGAGCTAAATCAAGACAGCGCCGGTGTTCTTTCAGGTGCATGCAGTCAGAAACTCACCTGTTCACCTGCTAAAAATGCTTTCTCTTGCAAAAAATAAAATAAAAAAAATAAAAAAAAACTAGGACACTGGGAAACACGGAAACACATAATACAAATGAGTAACATGCTAATGCTCTAAAAGCACACACATTTACAGATGTTTGCATGTAGACGCACATATGAATAAGGTGACAATAAAGAAATAAAACTCAGTCTCTTCAGGTCCATGGGCATCTTGAAACTGCCTCCTTTTAACAGCATTTGTTGCCGCCCCCCCCCCCCTCTCTCTCTGCTGATGAGGAGGCTATCCCATCTGGGATGGGCGTGTGTGTGTGTTTGTGTGTGTGTGTGTGTGTGTGTGTGGGGGGGGGCTTACAAAACTCTCCTCTGCTGCTGTGTAAAAACCCCATAAAAGTTGCATTCATAAGCACAGTGATACTTCTGATATTGCCCATATAAACAACTTGCCTGTGGCTGTAATTTGATTAGCACTGTAAAGCGAGGCAACTTACAAACGGGTTTCACAGTTTATCTAAAAGGAATCAACAAGGAAGCGCTGCAGCCCCAAGATCATCCAGACTGGGCTGTGAAATAAACTTGGCATTCAAGGAAAAAAAAAAGTGTTTGCTTCCTGCAGCTGATGCAACAGGGAAGCAAGAGTTGAAAACATCCTAATAAGCATGTCTAGTATCATTCTACGTCTCACCGATTTCAAGCAGTCGTGAAAATACAAGCCCCGCTGTGCCAACTCTTCTGTTCTGATGCTGGTTGACTCAACAAATTAATGCCTGGTTGTAAAATAGTCTGTCAGTTCTTTGCAGGGAATCAACCAACCAATATGTATTTAACTTGAAATAAGATTCCGTGCTAGCTAGTTTTTTTGAGTGTTTTTTTTTTTTAAAGGAATTTGGACATTTAACATTTAATGGCGCCATCAAACAACCCCACCACCCCCCAAAAGAGAGATGCAGTGTATACAGTGGTGTTTAAAGTTCAGCGAAAGCATCATCTGTAGCATCATGTGGCGCTCATGCGGTCACATTCGTTTCTAATTTGTTCCCAAGAATTTTGCAACATGGAAACATAACTGTTGACATGCTGTTCTCATTCAGCATTTAAGTTTCTCAAAGGCATAAAAATGTAAAAATAATGGTAGGGCAGGAGAAAATTCAGATCTGAGTTGCTCATTCATACAGCTATTAAGCAGCTGTTAAATGGTTTATTACTTAAAAAAAGTGCCTTGGGCATTTCCACTCAACAGATGTTCAAACATTGTGCAGATGATATCACTTTATTATAATGAGTGACTTGCACACCGTGATGGCCACTGTACTGTATCTTAAATTAGAAATAGCCACTGTAATCATTGGTAAATGAGTCTACTGAAGATTCAAATAGTCACAGTGATTGGAAGATAGTATAGGTGTTTTACTATGGGAGCAGGCAATTCAACAATCCTGATTCAGACATGCAAAACTGACTTTTTTTCAGTTTAATTTCTTCAGTTAATTACTCTGCTGAGATGAAAGAGCACTTCATCCTGTGACTAAGCAGAGAAAAAAAGAGCAGTTGAGCCAAGGTGGAAAACTCCATCACAATTAGATGTATGCACAGGCTTCTTCTGAATTCTGAGCAGGTTTTCCATCGGTGAAATTCCTGATGATCTGAGCTGGGCTGAGCGTGTGCTGGGTGCTGATGTGACTAACAGAACACTCCAGCAGCAGAGCCCCGATCGGGCTGCCGCAGAGGACTCTGGGTAATAAGGCTGCAGATGAGTGCGACCCAAAAAACAAAATGGGAGCGTGGGGATTGGATGAGTGTGTGTGTGTGAGTGTGTGTGTGTGAGCATAAATGTGTATGAGTGTGCAACAAAGACACAGCTCGCATGCTGCCAGCCAAAAGCACATTCTCAGATCTTCAACACTGAGAGCACAAGGCGCTTAAATAAAAGAACAGACAGGACTATAGGCATTCTTCAGGTGGTACACACACAATTTTATGGCAGTGAGCTCCTAACTAAAGCCACTAAAACAAAGCCAAACCAAAGTGAAGTAGGCTAAAAGATCTCAAAAAGCAAGACATCATGCCATGAGCTAAAGAAACTCAAGAATAGATGAGACACAAAGTCATTGACATTTATCAGTCTGGAGAGGGTTACAGGCCTGGAACGCCAGTGAACCATGGTGTGAACCATTATCCACAAAAGGAGAAAACTTGGAACAATGGTGAACCTGCCCAGGAGTGACCAGCCGACCAAAATGACTCCAAAAACGGCATCAATGGGAGAGTTCCAAGAACAAAACCAGGACCAAAAAAAACACAGAGCCTCGTCTCACATTTGTCAAAAACATCTTGATGATCCTCAGGACTTCTTGGAAAATATTCTGTAGACTGATGCAACAAAAGCTGAACTTTTTGGCAGGTTTGACTCATCTGGTGGAAAATGAACACAGCATTTCATAAAAAGAACATTATAGCAACAACATGGTGGTGGTAGTGCGATGGTCTGGGGCTGCTTTGCTGGTTCAGGAAGTCTCGCTGTAATTGATGGAACCATGAATTCTGCTCTCTACCAGAAAATTCTGACGGAGAATGTCCGACCATCAGTTCGTGCCCTGAAGCTCAAGGGACATCTGGCCTATGCAGCAGGACTGAAACACACCAACAAGTCCACCTCTGAATGGCTCAAAAAAGCAAAAACAAAATGAAGGTTTGGCTGTCACCTAATTAATTCTTTGGTATGACCTTAGGCAGGGCATTCATGCTCAAAACCCCTCCAATATGACTGAATTAAAGAAGTGTGGGGCAAACTTTCTCCAGAGATGTGAAAGTCTCTTCTCTTAATAGGGTGACACAACCAGTTATTAGGTTCACGGGACAATTCGTTTTGCACATAGGGCCAGGTATGTTTGGATCATTTTTTTCCCTTCATCATCATTTAAAAGCTGCATTTTGTATTTGCTCAAGTTGTCTAATATAAAATTTGTTTGATGATGTTGAAACTTGTGTGACAAATATGCAAAAAGAAAAAAGGAAGGGGGTAAATGCCTTTTCACAGAAATGTAGGTTTTAACACTGCTTACTTATAATCCGAGTGAATAATTCTCACTATAAGTCCTATTACTACTACTAATAATGATAACCTTTATAATGAGAAGAATTACAATAATAATGCAAAAAATGGTTGTTTTAGGGCTAAAATAAGACAAGCTATTCTTTTTTTAATCCCAAACTTGGCAAATGTCTGAAATGGGATATTGGAACTAACTCTGCACTTCTCCTCAGCTCTGTGGAGATTTTCCACATCTTTAAGCTCTTTGGTTTTCTGACTCTGGTTCACTCTCTTTTCTCTCATGAGTGTTGCTTCCAGCCACAGCAGGCAAACGCTCTCATTAAACAACTTCTAAAAGTCTTCTGTACACTACAGAGCAGCACCGGGAGACAGACAAAGTCAGCCCCAGATATTTCCTCGAGTGTTGGTAGGGACCAAAAAAAAGAAAGAAAGTATTGCACTTTTAAAACAATGTGAAATGAATGCTAATGTAGCTCCACTGTTAAGGGATTTTTAAATAGGCAACCAGTTTCTAAAATGCAACTTTAAGATTAGCCTGATAAACACCTAAAATAGATATGAACAGAGCGGCAGAAAGTAAATGTAAACAGCTGTCTGTCTCATCTAGGCTCTCACATCCAAGAGTCGAGGCAACTTTGAAATCAATCCAATAATACAGTAAAATATTAACTTTTATTATCAGCAGTACTTATCCATCTGTATTTATCACTGCCACAGTATTTTTCTGAACTACCCCTTGCAAATCCCACACGTAGGGGCTTTAATATGAAATCAGAACAGAGGTTTTATACTACATAGGACGTGAAAACTCTAACCTTGGTGGATACACCTCTCAACCTTATGTCTCCTCTAAGCTTAGATGATGGATGGTCCTGCATCAAGGTCGGGACAGAGGTTGTGTGGCCATATTAACAACCCTCTTCCACTGATAGACTGTCAGAACCTTTGCGTCTGGAAGCCTCCCACTGGCCCCGATGTAAACAACTGCAGCAGCAGTGAGAGCACTACAGTTTGCTGGAAGGGGTCATTTTTTTATTCCAACTTGTCTTTTATGGCATTTTAGTGCCTGATAATGTGATCAAAGCTGCATTACCCTTAAATGGGAAATGGGAAAAGCTTAATGAAGAGTCAAAGCAATAGTGATTTGAGTGATGACATCTCTTTTGTCCCTGATTTATAAAATAAGAGTTTTGAGGGGAGACCAAGTGGATTTTTAAGCATTAGTAAAAGATTTTCCATACTTTTCAAGGCAAATATTTGATCTATACAAGCAGACGTGTGCAGAATTTTAGAAGTATGCTTGTTAGCACCTGTATCTTTTGTGTGTACATAGTATGTATATATAGGGATTGCCATGAAAATGTACAAGATATTCCTTCCCACAATAGTAGTACCAATGACTTTAGTGATCCCCTACCATTCTCTCACTAGAAATGCCTTTTTCTTACGTGTGAAACAATCAGGAACGGTCCTGCTGTGGAAACCAACAGAATCAGAACATTTTGTTTAAAGCTCCAGATACAGGCAAATGATGAAGAAGAACAGCGATCTGGCTTTGGCTGCAGAGCGCCTCTGTCTTCATGCTCCACTGCCTGCTTTAAAAGAAAGAGTGTTGCTCTGTTCCTCGCCGAGGTCTTTGGAAGGTGAACGGTAATTGCTGAGGGAGGATTTAGCCTGACGATGGAACAAAGCACCTCTTTTGTTTTACTGAGGTAACTCTTATACTCTGAGATGGAGCAGTACTTTAGACATTAACTTTAGACATGAATATAGCATGTGGGCTGACAATTGTGTGTGGGTTGTTTGTGTGTTAACCACAGGCAGTGAGACAGACACACTCTGACTGACTGATTTGTAGTCTACATTACAGAACCCTGCAGTTTCTGACTCACTAGCTGTAGCACTGGCTCTGTGGTAATGACATCATGGTGGCAATAGCTTTTAAAGTCCGACCACAAAGAAACACAGACCGCAATCTGTGATGTTCTTTTAAAACAGTATTTTTTCGTACAGTTACTTCATCTTGTGGTAAACTTCCCAGAGAGCAAGAAACAGGTCGCCTCTCATTGTGCAAATTGTGTAGAAACATCACTGCAGGAACAGGGACTGAACTAGTTAACGTAAAGACAGCCATGAATTTGGACATTAAAAAATGTCTCTCACAAACAAACAACAGAGAGAGAACAGTTAGTTTGTTTAATAAGAAAAATAGTAGGCCTTGCTTTAGAAAACCATTTTAAATGGAGCACGGAAATGAAATGATAAAAGCACACAAAAAGAAAAAAAAACAACAACAGCGGATATGAAGCATTAAGTGGCACGATTGTTCTGAGGTGATTTAGCTATATCTTCCTGCCACTAAATGAACGTGTTTGAGTGTTGAGCTGTCAGAGGCTGATAGAGAGCTTGGCTCTGCCTGGTTGTTGGGTCTTTCAGCACCCTTCTTGAGCCTTTCTAGTCCGGACCAGCATTGTTTGTGGAGAAGAAAGCTATCAGAGGATCTGCACAAGATTAGGTTTGCCAACTGTTCCCTTTGTGCTTTCCTGTTTTGCCACAGGAATTCTTTTAGCCTGTGCAAAAAAAAGAGAAAAGACATAACTGAAGAAAAAAGTCTGACATAGTTAATCCTTTCCTCTCACCACGGGCCTTATTAGATATTTAAAAGTTCTCTTTTGAAGCTCTATGTTAAATGATTCCATCAGACACTGAGGTTCCTCCATATCCTGGTTAAAGGAATAGTTATGAGATTTTAGAAACATGCTAAAGTTAAATGAGGAGATTCTCATGTGTGCACAGGGCTCCTGTTTTTTAAATGAACAGTTCATATTTTGCAGTTTGGTACTGAAAGCTGTGTTTTCAGTTCCTATTAATTTTTAGTCTTTATCCTGATCTAGCTAAGCTGGAGACAAAATTTTCACATAACCATCAGGAAGACAGCGGATACGCATATTTCCCCCAATTTTGAACTGTTTATTTTCATAGTATGTATTTGGATTTGCTGTCATTTGTCATACATTTGTAAGTCATGACATGCACAACTAAGCTGCCTCAACCCGTTCCACATTCTGACTTCCTGTCATTCAAATCCACCTGATGTAGTTTCTGTCTTTGCCTTCCCCAAAAATTTTCCTTCAGTGCATGCATCCCTTCTATGTCTTTCTCTTTCAGCTCACCGCAGTTCTCTGTCACGTCTTTTCCTCTTCTCTCCCGTCTTTCAGGTTCTCTTCTCGTTTTCACCCTCATACACCTCCTCCTCCTCATCTCCTTTCCCTCTATCTAAATTGCAAGTGGCAGCAGTGCTGACTGCCAGAGGAGCTCCTCAATGTCATTAGAGCTGACCCTGTGGATTAACTAGAGGAGAGAGGTGGTGTGTGTAGAAACTACAGATCAATAACGCGGCTTATCCTCTGGGTTCTTTTACTTCACTTTGGATTTAGGTCTGAATTACTGAAATGTCTGCTCTCTTCTTGAACAACAAACAATGGGGTTACACGTAGTCAAAACAGAAATCATTTCAGAAATCAAGATTGTGAAGACATTAAAGAGGTGGAATCTAACAAGAAAAAGGAATAATCACAAGTGAATCCACAATTCGAGCTCATGTTAAAAAAACAGAAGAAGTCT
The DNA here is from genome assembly GCA_015106755.1 of Etia nguti. NCBI lineage: Eukaryota > Metazoa > Chordata > Actinopteri > Cichliformes > Cichlidae > Etia > Etia nguti. The sequence continues at coordinate 70,826 of VUQG01044285.1, forward strand.
GCAATACAGAAACTTTGATAATGATGGAAACATGTTGCATGAACCAGCTGACGAGATCAAAATACCAGCCGCTGTTGTCTGGGCGGTCTAACTAACTCTGTGATGTGATATCTCAGAGATAAAGATATGGATAGGCAGATAGATATGTGCGCAGCCATCATACTATGTGTGGTTGATTTACTGAGTTGGCAGGAAAAGTCAAGTCACCATGAGCTCAACGAAACCCGATAGGTGCCCTTATCAGAAACTCCTAAAGTCAAAACCTATTATGAATGGTCGTGTGTGCAAGTGCACTCAGGCAGTACACACACACACACAGACACCCGCACACCCACACACACACACGCATGTTCAACACGAAGATCTGAATCAGCAGATCATGTTGCTAAAACTCTCTAGCTTAATAGCAAAATGTGCCAAACACTCATTCATTTTAAATTTCCAGATTTACAACAGCCGGGTGACTTTTACTAAACTGCATCAACTCTGAGAAGATTCGTGACTTTAGATCATTCACTCTGTCATTCAGGTCCTTTTGACTCAAAAATCTGTTTTGATGTAAAAACAGGTAAAATGATTATATTCTCCCAAACATTTCAGTTTGTCTGTCAGCAGTGTATAATGACTATCAGGATTAGTTAACAACCTGTGTAATGACACAATTTAAAACCGGTGTCTTGCTAATTTATCTGTTTTGTGTGGTTCAGCCCTCGAGTTAGGTCTGAATGGTTCAGTATTCAGTGCTTAATGTCTTAATAGACAAAAAAAACATCCTTCCAAAAATGATTAGGTACAAGGACTGGACTGAAAATGAGTGAAAAAGTAGTAAATGGCCAAATCTATTTACCAAATGTCATAAACAAGTTGTAACCTTGAAATAATCGTTAACTGTAAACAGTAAAATAACTACTAGTTAAAGTAAATGAACTAATTTACAGTTTAAAATGGCTCTGTGAGATTTTATCTTTTACTTTGTCTAACAAAGGTGAACAAAAGCAGAGGAGAAATGGTTCCTGTGCTTTATATGTTCTCTTATCCACTAGCTAAACTTGGTACTGGTGTTAAAGGGGTTCTAATTGTTAACAAAACCAAAGTTCTTCTGCAACAGCTGGGATCTTGAGCTTTCCACAAGTGGCGTCTCCAGCACTATTGCAACAATAAATTCTTTCCATTGTTTATAAGCCTGGAGTCTTTGAGTGGTTGAATAACAGACATCATTAAAGTTTGTTGATTAAACCGACCTCTGCTTTTCAGCTTGTCCTGTTTTAAAATGCAGCTGAAGTGCTGTCTTGAGATTATGATCTAAATATTGCAAACAGTCTTGTCAAACATTTACATTTATAAAGCCCCCCCCCCCCCCCCCCCCCCCCCCACCCCCCACCCCACCCCCCCCCCCCAACAAAAAAAAAAATTA
>VUQG01044292.1:0-26193 GCA_015106755.1 Etia nguti
CAGAGATGGTAGGCTCTGAGTTGGCTTTGGTAATCACAATTTTTCCTCTCCAAAACCTCAGTTACCTTGTTTTACAGAAACCTTCGCATTGTCCTGTTATGTTTATAAATTCAATTAATAAAAATGTCTTTTATGCTTCAGTGAATGAAGTCTAAGTTAACATAACTGTTTAGTTATGAGATTTTATTATGGCTCTAAAACCTGCTAAAAATGTATGTATTCATATAATCCCTGCTACAATAACGGTGGTTATCAACTGTCTTTGTTAATCCAGGCTTTGTTCCTTAGACTCCCATAAAATGGCCCCTTTTATGCGAGCATGAACAAAGCCTAAGGAACAAAGCCTGGATTAACAAAGGGGACATTTGACTCTTTAAATTTTTTTTCACAACTGCACATTAGAGCACTTAAATTTAAACCCTGGTCTGATATCGTTCCATGATGAGCGATGCATAGAAATAACTTCGATTTTTGATTCAATCAAAGAAATGTAAAATCACTGCAGCAAATCAGGATCCATGTAGGTAACACGACACATCTAGATTGCACTACTAGACTGCATGGCTTTCTTTGGTGGTAACACTAAAGCAAGTCCCAACAGATTGCCTGCTTTCAGCTGAGAATATATATCACAGTAAGAGTAAATTGCCAGTGACTCTTGTGTCCACTTTTAAACTAACGTCTTTCCAGTCTCAACTGCGTGCAACAGTTAAAATTAGTAATGGGTAGAAACCCTTTGTAATGCATAAAAGGTTCATGTTCTGTATTTTATTTGTTAAACTGTGTCATCCTTATCAAATATATTTAAAGTAAAATAAAATCATCTTAACCTACATTAAGGCATGTTATGCTCACACATAGAAAGTATGAAAGACTGATATAGCCACTGTGACGTCACACTGATCAAATCACTCAAACTGAATATTTTCACTTTTCCTATCTTGGATGCGAACTCTTACGTTACGTTGCTCTTACGTTATTGATAAGTGGTCAGTCAATGTGCAAACTGGATAATCCTCCTTTTTCTGACTCCTAAAGTGACCAAAATCAAAATATTTGCAAAATCAACTTCATGTTTTAATAAATACTAGTACATGCCCACGCAGCAATATTTTTCGGTCTGTTTGGGCTAAAAATATCAGTTTTTACAAACTGATATACTTAGTCACAATGAGTCAAGTAAAAGAAATAGGGGTGGTGGTTCTTGTTTATAAATAAATACAATGAAGATAAAAAAAATTCTGAGTAGGAAAAATTCCTCTCTCTTTTTTTTTTTTTTTGGGGTTCCTGTGCCATACTTTATTAATGTCATTTTAGCCTGCTGTTTTGAGGTTTCTCAACAACATCATGGCATCCTATATAGATTCTTCAGGGGCCTGAGATGTACCTGTCTGTCAAGTTTGGTTGCGCCACTCCTGATTATGTAGGAGGAGTTCATGGACTTACAGAGATGGTATGTCTTATAGTAAGATGATTTGAAACAAGTTACTGAGCCTGTAAGGTCATCAGGAGAGTGTTTACTGAGGTCAACCAAAGGAGTCACCCTCCTGCTGGACATTAGAAAAAAATGCAGGTTTAAGGCACCACTGCATTTGCTTCATTTTTCACTGATGTCCAAGCTGCATGCATCATTTGATGTTATCTATGCTTGTCCAGAATATGTTACCAACGCGATCTTTTCACACTTTGTGATATTCAAAACTCCTTTCTAATGCTCAGCCTACCCCAATTATACCATTATTCTCTCTTCATAGTACAACCTCTGGTGCTGACATTGCTAACCAACCTTGTGTCTATAGACAGGGCCTGGGTTTTTTACAGCAAACACTTATAGCTTATGGTCAGTTTGTACTCAGGGTTTTACTTCTAAGCCAAATAAAGATTTAAATAAAGGACAGATGTACAGCAAACTGAGGTCAGATGAACTCTTATTGTTTAGTTGACTTTACTAACAACAATAGATAAAATTGCTGGCAGGTGCCATAATTAACACTGCACAGTCTCTCTGTTTGAAATGTGTTGCCCACTTCACTCAAAATATTATTATAAGCTTTGTCCAAATGACGGAATTCTGTCAGTTTTGGTTTACCTCAGAGTGACAGCAACATCAGTATAAGTGAACAGTGTTGTCATCATGAATCTCATGCACATGTGTAACCTCAGCTGCACTCGTTACATAAGAGGTTGTGTAGAAATGACTGGCCAGAGATTCCTCTGCCTGCTCCCAGGCCAGCTTCATGATGTAGAGTGACTCTTACTGCAGTTTGTAGTTGTGATGTAACACTGTTGCTCTCACCGGGTGTTTTTGTGTTTGTTCAGGAGAGGAAGGAGACAGGTCAATATGAAACAATAAAAGCTGCTGGGACACCGGCGTGAGGGGTGGGGGTGGGGTTATAATGTTTACTTTAGGTGTGCCTTTTTGCAGCAATGTTTCTCCTGATAACAGAACATACAGTTTAGGATTTTTTTCTGAGTACTGGGTAGGATTGATATTTGGGGTTTAGGTAGCAAAAAAACATTTTTCCCTTTTAGATTAGCAATGGAAGAAAAATGCGATTATATTTACGTCTTTGGTAGGTAAATATGTGCCAGGAGAGATTTTAAAATGGGACAATTAAAATATTGACAATGCATTACAAGCACACAATTGATTTTTATCCTTATCACCAGTCTCCTCCCCAGGCTGGATCTAAGTGTATCATATAGAGTTATAACTTTGATTCATTGCACCAGTGTGTATAGATTGACCCCAATTGTGCATTGCTGCTGTGTTGTTGACTGTCAGCCATCAGTCTTTTTTTTCTTTTCTTTTTTTAAAAAATCAGAAATCACAATATTCTTAATGGAAATGGATTTGTTTGTTTTGCAATTATTTATTGGCCTGTATTCTCTTGCTCACTCTTCACTCACTCAGCCACCATTCAGCCATTTTATGATGCCAGCGCACTGTTTGTGAGCAGTGTTTTGTAATTAAAGGTGCTCTTTAAGTTCTGAAAAAAAACCCTATAAATATTAGTTAACAAATACTTAATTTTCCCGTATCTCTATGAGATTACCCCAGAATTTATAAACACTTTCTGGTTAACAGGACTTCCTTTTTTTAAAGAATTATTTTATACCCAAATGAAATTATTCTCTGCTTAGGCTGCTGCCCCCACGGCCCGGCCCCAGATGAGTGGAAGAAAATGGATGGAAGGGTGGTTGAAATTATTAACCATACTTCTTTCTGTCCATTCATTAGTGTCTCCTGAAATTCAAAGTCGTATGTCTTCTCTGGAAGAGGAGCTGCTGGTGAAGGACAGGACGTTGAAGTCCATTCAAAACGAAATGGCACAAACCAAGAAGGAGCTCGCCGCCAAGGAGCTCAGCCTGCAGAAAGTGTCCAACGAGCTTAGCCTGGCACAGACACGTATGGCCCAGGACAGTGAACGGGTAAACACATACACATATACTACTGCTACAGGTAGTGGTGCTTCTAGTACTAGTGCTGAAAACAAACATCTCATTTCAGTGCTAATGTTCCGTATTTTCCTGACGCTCTGGTGTTTTTGACATGGCAGAGGTATTGACCTTATTTAACAAAACATTTGTCTTCCCCGAAATAATAACATGCTCTTTGAAAAAAACTGGAAAAATGGTGAGCCTTTTCGTGTTGTGCTTACTGCTACAGTGTTGTTATTTGGGAGGAGTTCTTTGGTAGGCTTTGGTTTCACAAGGAAAAGCCTCAGTAATTTTTCCATTAACCAGTGCTAAGTGATTAGAACTGTTCCCACAAATTAATAATAGCAGTAATAATGTTTATTTGTATAGCAAAACCAGCATTATGAAGTGTTTTATGCCCTCCATCTGTCCATCCATCCAGCTTCTTTGGTGCTTATCAATTTCAAGGTAGTGGGTGGCTTGAGCCTATCCTAGCTATCGTTGGGCAAGACACAGGGTGCACCCCTGTCTAACAGAGGGCCCAGAGAGAGAGAGAGCAATTTATGCTCACATTCACACATAGGGTGTATGTGTTAAAACTGCCTATAAGTTGGAACTTTGGTTTGCATCAGGACGAAATTCTCAGAGATTTATCAGCTCAAGTTATAAGCAAATTAATTGGAAAAGATTTTGTTTGGTGATAAGAAGTCAAACACATTGATTTTCACTGACATGTAACAGTATGTACCAGATGTTAAGTAATATCAGATGTATCATATAGAGCAAAACTCAGGTAAAGAGTGTTTTTTTTCCATGACAGGCGTCAGGAGCTGAGCAAAGACTGAAGCAACTACAAGAGGAGCTCAAGTGTCAGAGGCAAAATGCAGAGAGCAGCAGACTGCAACACCAACAGCGTACCAAAGAGCTGGAGAAACAACATCAGAGGGTAAGATGAACATCAAAACAAAGGAAAAGCGTTTTTCATTCGATTTCCTTTTTTTCCATAGATTGATGGATTCTATTGTTTGTTTTTGTGTGTTCTAGGATTTGACTGAAGTTCAGAAGGAGAGACAGTGTCTGGAGAAGCAGCATCAACAGGAGGTGAATAAGCTCAACCAGGAGCTTCAACAGGCTAGAACGCTCCACAATGCCCTGCAGGCCCAGGCTGACAAGGTACATGCACACACATGTACAAGCATACGCTCAAAATATTATACATTAACCAGACCAACAAGTCCTCTAACATGCATACAAATGCATTTATCAAGATAAAGTTGCTATCAGCACTGGAAACTAAGGACCAAAAAGATATGACATAAATACTGTTTATGCTATTATTTATACTTAGACTATTATATGTTATTTACCTTTCCTGTTTTTAGTATTTCCTTTCTCTGTCCTTCTCCCATCTTACCTTCCACTTTTCCTGGGACTATTTTTATTATATGGACCCAAGGTCAATGAATTTATCTCACTTTTTCTCCCACACTTTCTTCGTGCCTGTGATGTTTTTTCTCTCTCTCTCTCTTTCTCTTTTTCACTGTCTTCATCTCTGTGTTTCTGATTTCTCTCCCCTCCACCTGCTCTCCTCTCTGCTTCGTCCTCCTCTCCTCTCGGTTTCTCCCCCAGTGGAAAGGTTGAGCAGAGAAGGTAATGACAGTGTGACCGCTCAGTTTTTCTTTGTTTATGGAAGCGTGAACCACTCGGAAACTTGGAACTTGTGTGTGAGAAATGGAGTGCTCAGCAAAAAAAGGTGTGAAACAGTGGCTGTGGGATGAGGGAAGATGGGTGAAAGATTTGTATGAAGTGTTTTAAGGCATGTTGCATGAATGCAGAGTGCAAATTTTGTTTGTGGTTAAAAACCTTTTTTAAAAATTAAACTTTGGAAGTCTTTAACATAAAGGAATGATGTGGCACTAATTTTTTATTAGATTAAAAAAAAATCTGTCAGACAAAAAATTTAGTCCATAACCTTCTGTGTATATATAAATACTGTCTTAACAATAGCTGTTCAGTTTTACTAGTGTCCTTTACACGTTACTGTAAGCCCTTTGTAAGGCACACAGGTGTTATCTTGTATCTGATAAAGCTACACTGTGTAAATTAACAATAGAAGCACAGTTTCACATATAAAGTCAGAAACATTCAGCTGCAGGTAATGAGCACTTTATACAGGCCTTTGTGGAATTTGCGTTTTACTGTTTTTTATTTGGGGTTTTTTTTTGTGCATGCAGGAGGTTTCAGTCGTGAGAATCCAACACCTGTTTAATGCGTTTTATAGTTTCTCTTTAAATCTTTTTACATTTATTGAAATTCACTAAGTGAGCTGATAAAATCAGTTTGTTTTCAGAGCTGAAGAAACATTTGAATAAATGCTTTAAATTGGTCAGTGACCTGCTGATTTGATTGGTTGTTAAACTACCTGTGACATTTCATTGACTGAGAATTACTGGGTCACTCAATATCGTAACAAAACCAAGTGACTAATTAGTGACTAATACAAAAAACATTAAAGTTTATCTTTAAAGAGCTACACTGAAGTTAAAAATAATTAATTAGCAGATAATTTACTCAGTACCAAACAATATTGCTACATATATACAGTTATAATACAGTTATATGAGTATAATGAGTAGAATTTTTAGATGAGCTGGTGGGAAGCTAATCTACTTGAGTCTTTGCTGATAACCCTGAGAGAGGTAGAGGATATGTTAGACACGGCATTTGCCTGCTATCGATATCTGTCCTGCTTCCTGTTCCCTTCACTGGCTGTGATTCCTGCACCTGAAACAAGGCAAACAAGTCATTCCTTTTTTCTTTTTTTTTCAGTTTTCCTATTGTTTTTGCTTTTTCTTCCCCCCTACTTTAATTTCTTTTTTAAATACCTCCTCTGCTTTCTTGTTTGGATTCATTCTCACTGTTTCACTATTTCCTCTATCAGCTTTCTCTACAGAAACAGGCGTTGGAGAAAGAGTTGGAGACTCTGAAAGAGAAACTGAAATGGACAGAGGGACAGCTGAAGGAGAGCCAGAAGAAAGAAGCACAGACACAAGCCAAACTGACGGTAACGCATATACAAACACACAAAGTGATCATCACTGATACATGCAGACCTTGTTAGGAGTCAGGGCCCGCATGTATTAATTATTCATTAGATGAGCAGTGGGTAATGACCATCCTTATGTGCCATATGTTAGTTAATAAAAGTGTGGATCCAGCTCCATCATTATGTTTTATAAAAGATATCGGATTAGCGTCATCCTCACTGTTATTTAGTTGTGTCTTGTAATACTACATACTCTACGCATTGTACAGTCTGCATGTCTCTTTCACTTTCACATCTATATTTGCAAGTGGAAGGCATACCCTGTTGAGCTCTGCACCACCACCATCACCTTCTTGCTGTGTTTTCTGTTTCACAAAGAAGAGCATTTTTATTCCACTGATCACATAATACTTCTTTTAACCCTTTCATGCATGAATTATGACAACTTCAATCAGGATTTTTTTCTTAAGTATTTCTATTCATCTGTAGGCATGAAAAAAAAGATTTTTGAACTTTATTTTTTTAAACATGTACTTTTCAAAGAGTCTTTTACATGTCCACTTAGGTGGACAACATCACCTTTGGAGTGGGTGGCAGGGTATGGAGTGACACATCAGTGTCCAATGTAGTGGTTTATGTGCAAGTATACGAACAACACTGACACAAATACAAGAAAACAGCCTTTGAATAGCTGTCCACTGTAGTGACCACTATGCATGAAAGGGTTAAAGTGAAAAAAAAGACAACTCCATGCAAGGGAAAAAAAAATCTTAGTTAGGGGTTGCTTCAGTGTGTTTCTTTACAGATGAACTTATAGCTGTGATTTGTGGAAACATTGTTACTGGACCAAATGAAGAAGCAGCTGGCCTACTGACTTACCTGGGCCAACAGGCCTTTGTTGAACCCTGGAATGAACTTCACATGATTAAAAGTTTTAGTAAAGCTTTTCTGATGCGCAAGGACATTTGCTATTGCTGTGCAAGTTCCAAATCAAAATTCACTATTGTATTTCACCCCGCTAAGCTGAGAGTGCAGAAGACGTAAAACGCCCACATTTTTTAATTTGTAGCAGTTTATTGCATGTTCATAAGCTTGCAACAGAGTTGGTACTAATACTGCCTTCATCTGTAGCTTGTTTGTGGTTTCTAGCTGTTGAGACACTGTGTTTGGGTTGCTCTTAATCCATTTATTTTACACACAGCATGTCCTCATCTGGCAGTCTTCTTGCACAATTGATAACATTTGAAGTGCAAATATCACAAGGTCAAAAATATAGACTTAAAAAGTTATTAATGGCTTAATTTTAGTGTTATCTTGGGACATTAAAGATGTCATGCCAGACATATTTTGGAAATCTAATTTTCTGACAGATATTTGAAAAAGAAGCCTTAAAAGTCCATCGTTGGTAATGAAGATTCTCTCCAGCTAAGCTTAACACTTAAAAATCAGTAAGTTTGATTTGACTGGATTCATCCCACCTCATTTGACTATTTTTGCGCTTTGGATTAGGAAGCTGTGCGTGAGGCAGAGGGCGTGGCTGTGACTCTGGAGCAGAGCAGGAAGCGAGAGCAAGCTCTGGAAGAGGAGGGGAGGAGACTTGCGGATGAGCGAGCTGACACCCTACGTCTCCTGAAAGAACTACAGGGTGAGGCATAAACTGTGGGGAGGAAGCCAAATCTCATGTTGCATGTCTGCAGAGTTTCTTGTCTTTCCTCCCTCCACAAGAGTCAGGGTTTTGGAGTCTCACATGGCCAAATGCTTAACATGAGCTTGTTGTACTGGTGTTCTTTAGTGGGCTTATTGTGATAATGCTGCCCTGTAGTAATTTATTATTTTGTACAGCAAAAAAGGGAGATTGATTACTGAAGAGGGTGGGTCCTAGATTGTGCATGACGGTTATATACTCAATGTCATGGAAATTACTCTTTCACTCATAAGACTTATCCCAGTGCTGCTCTCTGCTGGTTAGTGATAGATGAATGCTAAGCTTTTATAAGTACACTTAACGTTTCCACTAATGCACGTGTTTATTAGAAAGAGAGATTTTTTTCTTAAGTTTTTTTGTTTGTATACATTAAAAATGTTTTTCCTTTTAATTCTAGAGCAAAAGTCAGCACCTCCTCCACAATCTGTGCAGTTTTGCCCTGTTGCACAGAGTTTTTCATCTCAGTCTTCCTCATCTCATTATCCTCGACCGTCAGCCCAAACCAAGAGGCCGTCTTCAAACCGAGCTGAGCAGAGGAGGGAAGAAGAGGATGCACAGGAGGGAAGGACAGATATTAGAGCATCTTATCCTTCTGATAGAGAGCCAGGAGAAGGAATTGACTCGGAACACATCAGTACCCTAATCTCCCCAGACTCCTCAGAGTGTTTAAAGAGAGCAGGAGACAAAGGGAAAATTAATGAAGAGGAGAACAAAGCTATAAATGAGGCGATAGAATGTGACGTCTCTCATACGCCCATCAACAGCTCTAATGCTAAAGATCTTGATAGAATGATCAGTCTTGAGCACTCACCTAAGACAAAAAATTTGACGCTTTCTGCAGAAAAGACACCTGCTCTCAAGTCTGAGCAGACCGTTCCCTCTGAAGACCTCAAAAAGGAGAATGCAAAGCTCCGTTCAGAGCTCCAAGATGTACGAGAAGAACTCCAGAAACGACTGGAGGACCTGGAAGCCCAACGAAGAGCTGAGACAGAAGCCAGGACCCGCCTTAAACAGCTTAGCCGCAAACACACCAGCCAGGCTGCAGAGAAAGAGGAGAAAGAAAAGGAATGGAAGGCACAACTGGAGACTGAAAGAGCTGAGACAGAGAGGCTGAGGAGGGCGATGAGTGCTTTGGAGGCAGACATAAAGAGTGTAAAGGAGAGGGGAAGTAAGCAGGCGGAAGAGAAAAACAAAGAACAACTAGATAGGGAGAGTGAAATGATAGAGCTTAATATCCAGCTTAAAAAACAGCTGGCAGAGGTGAAAGCTCAGCTGGCTTTAGAGCGAGAGGAAAAAAAGAGAGAGGAAGATGAGAGAATCCAAATAATAAACACTGATGCTGATGTAAAGGAACAGCTGAGCATGAAGGTGGCAGAACTTAAAGCTCAAGTGGAAGAACTGAAGCAAAAAAGAAAACCCACACAAGAAGAGAAGCACACAGATGCAAACACTCCCCTGACGTATTTGACTCTTCGTGATGACGAGCTCAACTCCAACATCAATAGCTGTGGCAACACACTCCTGCCTTCACCAGAGCAGCACCTCCTTTTCTGTCAGTCCGCCAACCAGCACAACATGCTTGTTTCTCAGACAGCAGCAGACATCATCCAAGAAAAGAGCAACGTGATAGATGCCGAGCACACTCCTCTGTCAGACGATGTTCAGATAGGCCGAATAGCCTCAGACCCCCAGAAGGCTGAGCCTACAGCCTCTGATTTGGTGAAAGAGGTGGAGCGACTAAAGAATGAGAATGCAAAGGAGACAGAGCGTGCTAACCAGTGTCAGATTAAACTGGAGGCCCTGCAGAGCCAGGTAAATGATGCTGGATATATAGATTAGTGCACTAAATTTCTCAAACCTCAGTATTTCTGTATTAAACGGTCACACTCGAATGTTCTGCACTTCTGAACAACTTAATTCATGTGTCATCACTGTACTTTCATTTATCGCTAAATATCAGAGTTCATATTCTGTACAAAAAAATTAAGGGACACTTTGAAAACACATCAGTTGGCGTTCTGGTCATTTTGTAGCACTCTAACAGTGCACATGCTGTTCCTCCTTGCACAAAGGAGCAGATTCCGGTCCTGCTGATGGGTTACAACCTTCTATGGCTCTGTCCAGCACTCCTAGAGTAACTGCATGTCTCCCCCTCTGCTACTTAACTGACCAAATTAATAGTCCAGAAGTTTAATCACATTGAAGCTCAAAAAAAATAAAGTGTTCCTTTATTTTTTGAGCAGTGTATAAATCATGTTATTGTAAAGCACAATATTAAAATTGGGATATCATTATATAGATATCACTGATCTCATTGAAGTAAAAAAATCAAACATGTTACTTTCCTTCCGTAAGTTATTTAAGAAATAAGATGGCCACTAAAGGTTACGAAAGAGTTAATTAAGATTTGCCAGTCAAAGACAAACAAAAAGCAGCCAGTAAAAAAGAAAAATCAAATACAGAAAAGTATGAGTCAATAAAACAGTTGCACACTGTTTAAATGCAACCCAAGCAGATAGATAAGAAGACTTCAGGTATCAGTTCAGTGCTAATCTGAGAAGGTAAACATCAGTCCTGATAGAAGCAAAGTAAACTCTGCATATCCAGTAAGGTGACCTGACTCTCTGTGTGGCCCTGATTTACAAGTGGTCATAATGATTTAAATTTACAACAGCAAATTCACTGCATTCATTCACATTTTTCCTCGAGGAAGTAAGATTTGTTAAGAAAAAGGCCTTTGATTTGCTTTTTTAAAAAATGTGTTTTGTGCTGTGAGCTGTGACCAGTGAAGTGCAGACCCCAGTGGTATTTTTCCTTTCTCTATTCATCATTTCTTCTATTTTTTCTTTCAACCTTCTCTTCTTGTCAGGTGACACGTCAGACGCAGCAGCTAACCATGGCCTTTGAGAAGCAGAGTCAGCACATTGCAGGCCTTCTAGCTGAGCTACAAGAGAAGGAGAGTGCTCTCCAAAGCCAAAAACAGGAACTACTACAATGCAAGCAAGAGTTGGATGAACTAAAGAATGGTAAAAAGGAAGAGGTGAAGATGATGGTCAAAGAGGTGGAGGAAGAGATACAAAGTGAAGAACAGGGAGATGAGAAGTCAGTGGAGAATTCAGAGCTCCCACTAAAACAGGAAAAGGAGAGTAGGGTCACCTGTCAAACTGCAGAGTCACTGCCTGAGAGTGACTTGAAAGCACAGTGTGATGCAAGTCAGCCAGAGACATGTGATACTCAAACGGCAAATCCTGTTAGCAGTGAAGAAGTTAATAAAACAGGGGACCAGCATTCTGAATCTATAGACTCAAACAAAACTCAGAGTAACCCTGACTCTGCTTGTGTAATGGTAGAAACTCAGTGCGGTCAAAGCGGAGAAGAAGCAGACATCCTTACTGAACTGCTCACTCTCAGACGGGATAATCAGCTGTTGAAACAAAGAATTGAGGGCCTGACCATCTCTGACGCACAAAACCCAACATTACAGACTGACGGTGAAAATCAAGATGACCCAACACAAAGCCAAAAAACACCAAATGCTGCCCTGTCCTGCTTGGCAGAAGACGGGACACTGAGTCTGCTGAATGACGTCATGACTGAGGGACTGGAGTCAAATATGAAGGAGAATGAAGATGAAGGACAAGATTTAAAAAAGGAAGACGAAAGAAACACAAGAGCTGAAGACGACCTAGAGGAAATGTCTGAGGTGCATGTAGCTCAACTACAGCAACAGGTAATGCCAGTGATTTTTCTCCTTCAGTTATATGAAAAGATGAAAAGTGACAAAAATATAATAGGTTAGTTGTATAGGACTTAAAATTATATGGTAGTCTTAACTAGTGGAAATATTTTGGCAATGGCACGATTTTCATCATTGTGGCTCTGTACGCTGCCAGAGTAGATTTTAAATAAAGCAGTTAAAATCCAGGTGAAGTAGAGTCTTTCTACTCAGGGGCTTAAACAAAAATATGATTTAGAAATTGCAAATATTTATAGATCCCCTCCCCTATTTTTAGGGGCTTAAATTGTAATTGGACAAATTAATACGACTCTTTCGCAGTACTGAGCATCAAATGATTTATGACATTAAAATATTTAATAAAATCTGTATTGCTCAATATAGAATTACTTTTTTAGTATTATTGTGGATTTTATTTGTTTTTTATGTAAGTTTTATGTCCGATTGGGTCAGTCTATTCAGTCTACTGTCATTCTCCTTCTGTCCAGGTGGAGGCACTGCAGATAAGGGTACGAGCTCTCTCTGAGGAGACCCAACAACAGGCAGAGGAGCTTGCTGTATGGAGACTGGCCTCCCAAACAGGACCAACATTTGAGGAATGTGAAACCCATGAACTGACCTCTGCTGTCACACAGTCGCAGTCAAACCAGGAGCAAACAGATGAGATGACCCAGTGTTCGCCTCAAACTCTACCTGTTCAGGATCCGGTTCAGACACCCACACTGGATAGACAGAAGAGCCAGGAAACCATCACAGTCATCAGAGAAGACGAGTTGCTCCTTTCCTGCTCCTCCAACAAACTGCAGGGCCGCATGTTGTTCTCCAGGTAACACACAACCCTCTGCAATCACAGTGATAACTTGTAATTGATCACACCTTTGGGTCTGCGTGTGTTAAACGCATATATATATATTAAGTATATTTCCACAGTGTACAGGTATCAGCTGGAATTAACTTTTGCTTGTTTTACCAAAAGACTGCAGAACAGCAACCTTACTGAACCAAAGAGCCTCCATCCCTTTAAAACTGCTGCAATGCTTCAAGAATACAGTCAGGACACTGCCAAGGCTGACCAGGTGATTTTTATAAATTGTCACTCACTCACGTACCAGACGGCTAATTGTCATTAAGTTTCCTAAAGTGTAAATTACAGGGTAAATAAAGAGTCCTTTAAATTAAATAATTCCAAATAATTGCTAGTGGAATCTAGGAAGTCTTTTAGCCAGTGCGCATAAAGGCATTTCTGTAGACAAGTAAGCCTACATATTTGGAGAAATGAATTTTTAATAATAAATGGGGCAGAACTGAGCATTTATTCTGTTATTTTATGGAGCTGCTCCTGTTTTAAATAGAAATTCTTATCATATTAGACACATTTAAAATATATGTTTTGTTTACCTATAAAATAAAGCATTTGTAGTTTTACATCTGAACTTAAAACACCTGTCTGCCCTCAGTATTGAATAAAATGCAATGGTTTTCAGTTTTATCCTAGGTATGTGCGTATATTTGTCTACTAGATGAAATATTAATTCTTAAATCATTTTGTTTTGTCTCTTGACTCAGGAATCTGAAAAAGAAAACCAGGAGATTAACTTCTCAAAATGGTCAGATAATTGTCCAAAAGTAAGAAGAGACACTCAACTCATCCAAATGACATTGGAGAAAATGGCTCAACATCACTCAGGCAAAGTCTCTGAGCCAGATTCGACCAAAACAGAAGCCAAACTAAACACAACCACTAATTCCTCAGAGAGAGTTGTCAAGATAGAAATGAAAAGTGTCAGCAGTCAGACAGAGGAGAGTTTGAATCCTCGTGGCGTTTCAACAGTATGTGTTAACACTCAGACTGAGGAGGAGGAAGGTTCAGTGGATTCCCCTCCTGTGTCTCCTGTCCAGTTATATGGGGAGGCGGCGTCAGGAGACAAAATCTTGTTTTCTGGTTCCTTCCCCATCCCGTCTGACCCAGCACGTCTGGCTGAAAGAATTCGCCGCAACAGGACACAGCTGTCAGCTGCCTTTGACGACACAGAATACGAACCCTACGGCCTGCCGGAAGTCGTCATGAAAGGTAACTTTGTTGTTTGTAACCTGTAGAGTGAAAAATGGAAAAGTAATTCAAGTTATTTTGGAGGGAGTTGCATAAAACTTTGTGACCAATTAGTACAAAATTCTTCTCACAGCCGAGTCACCAGCTGATTCCAGCTTGCAAGCTGAAACATTACATGGTAAAAATAGTGAAGCAGTTAACTGCTAATGAGCCAGTTATTCCTTTGAGCACTTTTTAGAGACTAAACTAAGAGATGACTCTGAATCAGTGATTATATTACCCCCCAAGCTGTAGCACCATTTGCCAATAGGTTTGCTATAACAAATAAAATGGTGACAACTGCACAACCCTACATAAAACAAGACAAGAGTGTCCTGTTCCTTGTCCCCAAATGGCTTCACTTACACGGCAGCTCAACTTTTAGTTTCCGCTTGCTTGTGTCCAGATATTTAACACATTTTCTAAGATTAGTGACAAGTAAATAAATAAGTAAGCAATGTGGCAATATTCAGTTTGTGTTCCCGGGTACTGCATGACCAGTTTAAAGTTCAAAATATAGATTGGATTAAAAATTTGTTTAATTTATTAACAGTATTCAAAAGTACATATAGTCTCCGAGTCTTTGTGATTCCCTGTGGGTTTCCTGTTTATGTGTTCCTTATTTCTGTGCTTTCCAACTCTGATCTATTTTCTACTAACTCTTTTATTTAACCCTCCGTCTCCTCCCCTCTCCATCCTTTAGGTTTTGCGGACATTCCCAGTGGTCCTGCATGTCCCTACATTGTGAGAAGAGGTTTGTTGGGGACTGCTGTGGTACCCGTCTCCCAGAAAGATGCAGAAAAGGAGGAGACAGATTAAAACACAGCAAGAGGTAAACTCCAGACACTATCAAAAAACATTTTAAAATTGATTTAACATCCAAAGGTATTAACAAAAAAATAAAATTAAAAATTAGGTAGTAAGAATATACCTCCAAGTCCCTGGATCAAGGATATCCAGATCCAGATTACTTTGAGATACTAGAACAGAATAGAAGTAGATCCAAATCCAGATCAACTCTAAAGGTTAATTGGTTCTAACTTTGGTCAGCACCCATGTCTGGTTCATAATTGCATATTTCAGTCTCTCTCATTCACTTTATAGGGGGAAGATGAAAATCGGTCATGATAAGTTGGGCAAATGTGATGACTCCGTCTCCAGCACAGGGATCTCACTTACTTTAAGGACAAAATTGCTAATTTGTTTTACTTAGTGCTACTTCTACTTAGTACTTATCTGGTTGTTTTTAATGTCTTAAATTAAACAAGATCACCATGTGAGTCATGAGTCTTTTTGGTGGTTCCTTATCATCCCTTTGTTTTCTGTTTTTTTTAAATATACTTCTTATTCTAAACAGGGAAAAAATTATTAGTGAAAATAATCATCACAACCTTTAATATTTATCATAACAAAGGAAAATCAGGAGGTATTCAACATAGGAGCTGATTGTCAGTGGTAATGTGATTACTTATATAGCATTATTCCATATAACTCTTTGAATCAGTTGAAAGGGATGTTGATTTGATCCAGGACTAAAATACTGCCTTACATGTTCTTGTTTTTGCATACAGGTTTTTTGCAGACCTGTTGGAAACACCTGACTCACCCTGGCTTCACCATGAACCTGAATAATGGACGACAGCCGCTGCACAAGAGACTCAAAGCAATTAAAACCTTGAAGCAAACACAGGAGCAGTTTAAAAAGCTGCAATCAGCTGTGGACTTCTGTACGTGTGTGTGCAGGTAACTAGGCCTGCGCTGACAGAATAAACACCTCCACTGTGGATCCAAAAATGTTTTAATGGCCTCTAGTTTATCCACAAATTACCACATGGAGACTTTGCTGTCCATCACAATGGTGTCACTTTACACCCACCTGTATATTTAGGTACTGAGGTGGTGGTTTAGTGATGCTTGTTGATGTTTCTTGAACCACTTTTCCAAAGGGACTGTTTAGCTTTTCGTAACTCAGAATTAAGTTATGGGCCTAGCCCGCTCTTACTTTGCATGAAACGGTGCCTAGTTGGTGTTTGACTGGTTTTTCAAAAGAAAGGCCTGTTGTGGCAAATATGTTTGAATCTTTAAACCATTTCAGGTGGCTTATTTTTGGACACTTGAATGTGTTTTCGTAGAGGGCAGGTGTTACAAAACAAAGTGTGAAAACATAGTGTGAGTGTGTGAATTATTAGCTGTGAATTTGCACCTTTGTGTCCCTATCTTGGTATTTCTGTTTGTCTGTGTGTGTGTGTGGGGGGGGGGATAGAGAGAGACTGGGATGAGCATGTCTAAGACTCAATGTAACCTGCATTGGTTTCCGCTCCATGTATGGTGATACACACTGCATTCCCACTCTCCTCCCTCTCCTGCTCTGCTTCTGTGTCTTACACTAACGCACTCTCAGTAGTTACACAAAACAAAATTCCCATAAACTAAACATGTGAAGCTTTACTTTGTTAGAATTAGATGAACTAAGCTGGTGTTTTATAAAGGATAGCTTTTAATTTATTAGCTTTTTCCTCTTGCACATTTGTAGACAACATGTAAATGGTTTTGTAGATGAGTTGGGAGAAATGTCAAGTTTGTTGTGTACCCTAAAACAGCAGATTTTCACCTTTGTGTTTACAGGATTTGATCTGGTAAAGGATAGGTTCTTAATTCTACTTAAAGTTATACTCACAGGCCCTCATGTACATTGAAGGAGTTGCATGTTGTAGTTAAGTTTGTTGAGTTTCCCAGCGTGGATCAAATAGCTATCAAAATCTGAGGTTGGTGTGACCCTTGAACAGTCTCTGCCTCTGTGAAATATTTACTCTAGACACTTGCAGCCATATTTCCAGAACTAATTCATAAAATTTTCTTTGTGTTGCGATAGCTACTTGCGTGCCAGCTGGCTGTGTGGATGCCAGTCAGTCAGAATAGTTTCTGGAGAGTTTCTGTTTTCCCTCTGCTCTTCTGTTTACCCCCTTGACATTTGGCTTAACAGACAAAATTACACCAATGCCCATGCTAACTAGCATATTAGTATATCTCACTTGGCTATGTCAGTGTAAACAGTTCAGCCACAATAAGGTTTCCTTCTTGCCTTCAACAAAGCTCTCAGCATAGACACTGGACATCTGGGGTGTCCATGGTGTTTGGCACCAGGATGTTGACAGCAGATTATTTGGGTGGGGCTTCCATGGATCTGGATTTTTCTTGCACGTCCTGTGGCTTCTTAATTGGATTTAGATATGGGAAATTTGGAAACTTTGCCATGCTCCTCGAGCTGTTAGAGAAGTTTTCTCAATGTAATAGGGATAGGCAACCATGTTAAGGTGGGTGTTAATGTGTCAAAGTAACACTCACGTGGATGACAGGACCCAAAGTTTCCCTGGATAGCATTATAATCAGATAGTCAGGTTTATTCTCTTACCTTATTTTAGACTACCACTTTTTTCCTGAAGATATATTCATAGTATTGACTCTCTCTTTGTTTCAACTTTTAAGGAAGTTGGATAAAACTGAATCATGCAACTTTGATAATAAATTATGATTGTGCCCTCCATTAAAAAATTTGTGGGCCAGAATGTTTGTACCAAAAATAAAGAAAATGCAGAATTATTATGTTGCACGTACAGCACCTGCTGCAATCCACTAGAACAAATACAATGATTTTTACATCCTGGTGTGACCCACCATGTGATCAGTACTCCAAAGTTTGTGTTTATAGGTTAGAAAATGTCCAGAGAAAGGTGAGCTTAAATCAAAAAGAAACAAAAAGAGGGATTTTCATTTACAAGTCCAGCTTCCAAATTTTAATTTCAGCTTAGCCATTTATGAAATGTTTTGTAGCTGTTAAGGACAGGAGGAAGTGGCCATTTATTTGTTTATATAGATAACAAGACATGAGGATAATTTTAAATTAAACTATATTAAAAACAGTGAATCTGTCCTTTAAACCTGGCTGTGCTATCCTCCAGTGATTTTTAGTTTGCGTCACATTTGTTTAAAATGGAGTGATTTTTGTTTTTATGTTTACATTTTATTTAGTGGTAGAGTACTTCTTGTTTGTAAAGTTGTCACACACAAAACCCCTCACCTCGCTCTCAGCCGCCTTCATAACTCTGGGATCTGTAGTCTTTTGGCGCCGAGGTCTGACCATGAGTAGGGAAACTTAAAGTGTATTTGTTGCCTTGTTTTGGACACTTTTATGTGAATGTATCTGTGTTGTGTTTGCTATTAGAATAAAAGGTTTGCTTTTAATAAACCGCTGTCTCTCTGAGCGCTGTGTTGGGCTGTGTGCTTTGTATTTCAAGGTCTGTTTAGTTAGCTGTGTGAGAGAATATTTTTGTTTTTACTGCTTGCCTACAATTAAGTCTAAATGAGTGCCATGGTCCAATGAAGAGAGCCTCAAAGTGTTTTTTAAGTGGAATATCTTGGTTAAATCACATAAGTATTTCCGCAATTACCAAAGTCCTCTCCCTTTGCCTTTCGGTCACAAATGTGTTGTTGACAAGGTGCTGAAAGCATACAAGAAGCAGACTTGAATCAAACACTTGAACTGAAGAGCTATTCTTTTCCAACTTTAGAGCCTGTGTTATTTAATGATGCAATTCTGCCCCAAGTGAATGAAAAATTGTGTCTGCTGTAACTGACTGTGAAGAAACAAGTGTCTCTTTACTTCTTAAAAAGACGGAGAATGGAGAGATGAAGGAATCAGAGAGCCGAACCCCCCCACCCAGATCCAGCTCAGGAAACTCCGGGCCCTCTGCTCTTCCTCTGCACTGACGGCACTTAATCACACTCGGAGCACTGTAATAGACTCCTCATCCACTCTCACGCCTCGCCCCTTTATCTTCCCCTTCTCCTCCTCCTCCTCTTCCTCATACAATCTGCTGTCCTCTGTCAGAGTGATGCAGAGTCACGAGAATGGGGAAACACCTTCCAAGGAGAAAACACACATGCACAAGTGCCTTCTCACAACACACATACACACATACACACATACACACACATGCACACAGAGCTCCTTCAGTGCTGAATGGTGAAACAACTTGTGCTGCATGAACTTGGACAGCAACATTTCTCCAAACTTGAAGGTAAGATGTGCAGCAGTGTCTTTCAGGGGACGTACTGTGAGCTATAATGTTTTTGCTTGTTTGAGGAGAGACTGGTCTGCTGAATTCACGTTTGTCATTTAGTGTGTGGTTTAAAAGTCAGTTTACATGTATAGACTGTCACACTGATTTGAAAAGAGATGATCTGTCCTCCTGCTCCAGCTTTTGTGGTCTAAACGCTGACACTACAGACAAAATAGTAATTTAACAGCAAAAGTCACTCTTGAGATTTATGCGTCAGTGTTCCCGCATGTGCGTTCACTCTGTTTGATAAGCGTTTCATTGGAAATATTCTTTCTTGGATTTGTTGCCTCAAAGCAAAATGTCAGGCAGTTTATCTTTTTTTTTAATGCTGGTTCTCTAGCCCCAAACAATCCTGTCATTATTTCTGTGGATCATTTTTTCCCAGAGCATGAAACCAGACATCCAGAGTTGTACCCTGTGATCTCCTTCTGACATCAGTGTTGGCTCACTTTAAAAAAGGGAAATTCTTTAGGGGGGTAATTACATCTAAAGGAGCTTTATTTTCTCCTCACACTGTAAATTCTTTAGCAGATACTACAGTCTTATCCACAGACAATCCTATTCATCTCTGGAGGTTGATTCGGGTTTATGGGTGAGAGAACATCTTTGTTTCTCAAGCTGTGGCAGACACTCGTGTTGACAGATTGTCCTTTTTTGTGTTAATTTCATGCAGTACAAACAATATAGTCACCAAAGCCCCAGTGTCTTGTTGGCATCATCTTTTCTGTGTCCTTTTTTAGTGTTTTACAGACTCTGCTGCTGTGGTTATTTTAATACAACCCAGTGATCACAAAATCTGGATTTTTTTTTTTCCTTATATATATTTTCTTTAAAAAAAAAAAAGTTTTCCAAAGTGGCAACTCTTCTGTGTGACACAAACTATAGCAGTGATAGCACCAGTGAATAAACACTCATATTTTACGTTAAACAAACTATGAATAAACACCCTGAAGTCTTTCAAACAAAGAAATGTACGGCATGTCTTTGTACAGTGTGACGTTAATATTTTGGATTGGTTAAACCTTTGTCAGGGTCAGGAGTTGTATCTCTCAAACTGTTACGAATTCTTATAAAACTCCAATAACAGAAAAACCAAATAGACTTATTTTAGGACTATTAATGCTTAGTTTCAGAGAGTCCAGAAAGAAGTTTCTTTACAAACTACTTGATGATGAGAATTTATACTTGAATATTTTTTAAAAGGCAAAGTGTGTTTTTCATTTTATAGTGTAACAGAAGTCTCCAGATTCACTAAGAGTTTACAACTTGGATTTGTACGTTGCATAGTGCACCCTGTTTTCTAAAATCAAAATCCTTGCTACATCCTTGTACATGTGTTAAGCTGAGATTCAGGTGGAGCGCACAGAAAAAGATTACAATTACAGAGCATTTTTAAATTGGAAGTGTTTGGATTATTTTTATTGTTGGTGAGAGACAACATTTTTGAGTAGAGTTTGAGAACCAATACTTTAACCCTGTTTGGTTAGATTAGGGGTATCAAACATAATGCCAAAAAAATCAGCCCGGCAAAGACTCCAATACATGGACAGCTTAGAAAATGTGGAGTGCATGGATTTTGAACTTTTAACTATATTTTCATAAGTTTTACAGCTTTTCCTATTGCTTAAGACCCCCCATTGCCATCCATACAACACCAAAGTACAAGGAAATTAATTCATGAAAACTTTATGTTCTAAATTTATACCTACAGGACAGCAATGAAGTACTAAAACCTTTTCTGTAACTTTACATGTTTATCATGTAGTTTAACTGGTTCAACTCACTTCACATCAAAGTGAGCTGTATGTGGCCCATGATGTGAAGTAAGTTTGACATCCCTGGGTTGGATTTCTTTTATACACCTGCCTTACATGCAAACCAAAGAACAGCACGTACACATCTTGTCCCAGCTTTGTGCCTCTTTCCAAACAGCTCAGCGTATGATTTATCACCCCACCTGCAGCATTGTTTAACTTGGGATTAGATCACAGTCTGTCAGACACATGCCGTCTCTCTCTCTGTCCCCCTCACTTCACATCTTAGCAAAATATAAAAATATGCCTGCGTAGGTTTAGATTGTGATAACTAATAATCTGCCAGTGTTGACGCCAGGGACAGAGATTTAGACTGTCCACACAAACCAAAGCCAGCAGTCCATTAGCGCAGAATGCTAACAGTTGGCCAAACTCTGGGAAATCTCAGAACACTGTCAAGGTCCACGTGGAGACGACCGGGGCCAGTCGACCCAAAGCATGAAGCTCCTAAATCCCAGTCCTGGCTTTTTGGGTATCTGACTCAAAGGTAAACACGGTTCAAAGTAGCCAAATGAAGATAAGGCCTAACCATGTTTTCGATTAATGTCAAGATGTATGTTTGGAGTTCTGGCAAAGTGTAATCATTTGTGCACCCACTGGCAGGGTGGCCTGGTGTGTGTCAGTTTTTTCCAGATATTATGACAAACACCCTGCAATGAGAACATTTATTTAATGCCACCCATACCCTGCTGAAAAAGAAACGAGATACGCCAGCTTGGAACTACTCTGATGGATTTACACTTTAGATACATGATTGTTTTTGACCTGACCTAGTCTGTACTTCTGTGCACCTGAAAGTGTTCAAATGGCTTGAAGGGGAAGGAAATGGACACGCAATCCTCCGTGCCTGAACCTTGACGTTGGAGGCATCGCAGAGCAAGCAGAAGAGGAAGAAAAAGGAGTATCGATATTTCTCTATCAGCTGATTTCTAGAGTTTTAACATGGGATGAGCTCCTGACTCCAGTGAGTTAAGGTACTGTGTTCGTTATTTTCTCAGTTATAAAACATTCATTATCATGGAGACTACAGGAAGCATTTTGAATAGCTCCTTTCAATGGGACAGTATTGCTGTTGCTGTATTAGACTATGATCATGCTAGATGCATTTCTTAAAGCCCAGCACCTTTTTTCCATTTCAAAGAACCACATCTCGATTTGGGTTTAAGATATGGTTTGTTTTTAGGAGTGTCTCTTGTCACACTCCAAGTTAAACAAGTCCTAATGTCAGTAACATCTCACACTGCGTCAGTGGAAATTATCTTTGTCTAAGCAAAGTTGTCAGTCTACTGATTTTACCTGCCATCTTTCCTCAGTGTAACCTGAGGAAACAGCTGGACGGGCTTCTCTGTGACTAGAAATTAGGGCTCATATGTATATTTCCCTCCTTTACATTTTGCATGCGTTAAAAAAAAAAAAAAAAAATCCAGAATCGTTTGACAAGTAAATGTTGGTCTATGGTGTGTCATTTTCATCAGCTGGCCTTGTAACAGATTGCATGCTATTTCTCAAAGTGCAACATCATGAATGCTCTTTTGTGCCTCACCTCTTAATCTTACCTGAGGGCTTGAGAAATAAGGGCAAAATTTTAAAAAAAAATCCAGTCTGTTTCATGCAAAAAGCTTTTAAAGAACAATTTTGTAATAAAATCTTGTATAATGTTGGAAAGTACCCACCAACACGAACATCTGAAGTTTTATAACACTGTAAACTTGAAAGAGGACGGCTTGTTTGTCACGTATTCCTCCTCTTACAATAGATATTGCATCAGTGACTGCTCTCCTTTTGGCCAATCTGGACTAGTTGAATGTTAATTAAGAGACCAGCGAGTCGTTCAGTGTACATGCAGTGTGGCTTAAGGACACACCTTTAAAGCAGAAAACGTTTCGTGCAACAGCTCTGAAACTGATCCACACTTTGTGCCAGCTGTAAGAGTAAACGTTTTACAACTTGGATTCAATCAATCACCTGTCTAATAAGAGTCATACTAATTAAGCCATGAAAGTTTCACTAAATGAAAGTGCATGTCATTATTTTCCACCATGTTAGTAGTTTGTCACGTTTTTTGTCAGTGACTCTCAGATTTGGGCCTGATGCACAGATGTCTTCCAAGAACACTTGTGGTGCTTTTTTTGTTGTTGTTTTTTTAGACAATTCCGTGCTTGCACATATAGCACCTCTCTAAAGGAACTTCCTGTTTATGGCCAGTTGTATCCTGACTGAGATCCCGACCAGATCTGGACCTGTGAGCTGGGACCCTTTAACCCTGGAGGGGCAGGGAGGAGGACGGGGAGAAAATGCGGTGCACTACCCTCACCACCCTGCTGGTGGGAGTCATGTTGTACCTGGTGATGGGAGCGTTTGTTTTTGTCACCCTGGAAAAGCCCAGAGAGACTTTGGCACATGAAAACCTGCTTAAAACCAAGAAAGAATTCCTCAATAATAACTCCTGTGTCACCGAGTCGGACTTTCACAAGCTTGTAAAGGTATCAGTGGACACAGTTTGCTCGCTATTATCCCACTCACACTCTGAAGCAACTTTAAAATATGGTTTATTCCTTATGAGAGCAACCAAATTTGATCCCTTCTGAATCAAATGAGGGGTTTTGTGCAATATCTTTAGTATATTTAATGAAACCATGCAAAATATTACCTTCACACTTTTAAAAATATTCAGTTACAGGCCCTCCATGTAAATAGCTGTGGGTCAAAATGTGGTGCATCTTAATTTGTGTTATTTTTTTCTAACATTTTAAACTCCTCATAAGTTAAGTAGGATTGAAAAACTGTGTTTAAAGCCCCATCAATTTTTAATAACTTATTCCAAGTGTCACAGTCTAAGCCAAAAGTTATTTATTCATTTTGCATTTATTTATTTTTTCAGAACACTATTTCTATAAGAGGAACAGAAACAGGCATTGGGACCCTGGATGTTTGTTCTGTTTTCTAATTATTCATAAAAAAAGCATTTTGGGTAAAACATCTGGGGTGATATCACCTATGTGGGATAGGTGGTCAAAGTAAGTAGCACTGAAGTATTTATATTTTTTTAGGCTTACTCAATTTGTTTCCACGTAAATGAAGTTATGTCAGCACAGTTGAGCTGTTTTAAAGTGCACACTGTATAACATTAGTGAGTAAATATTTAGAAGTGTGCCATCAGAAGGCCAAAGCTTCCAGTCTGTATTAGAGTAACAGCAAATTAAACATGCTGAATGTAAATGTAAATAACCAAATTGCTGTAGTAACATTATCGCTCAAACCGGATGGGCTTTTGTAAATTGGATGTTTTAATTTAAAATTGAGCTTCATAAAGTCTGAATTTAAGTGGAACGTAATCCTCCAGACTACATGTATTTTTTCTTAATCTCACATTAAACACGCTGTTGAAACACGTCCTTTTAACCATCTTTTTTCTGATTGGCTGTCCCTTAGAAACAGAAGGTGTGAACAGCAGGTGGATGGGGCTTCTGTGACTTTATATATAAAGCTTTAGATTAAGATTATCCCCCTCTCAGGCTGAGGTATTCAGTGGCACAGAGATATTCTCTTCAAGTTCCTACTGTTTACCACATGCTACTTTTTTTTTTTTTTTACAGATTTTACTTAATATCATTCTTTATGTACGCTACGAGGTCCATGCATTATAAATACACCCATAATGTGAGTAAATAAAATGAACAAATAGATAAAACTTGGATGAAAAATTAAATTCCTTCCACACCTGCAGGGTTTGATGTCTGCAGTCGAGGCAGGCCTGGATGTGAGCAGCCTTCCTGCCAACTTGACCACCCGCTGGGACATCGCCTCTGCCTGCTTCTTCTGTGGCACCATCATCACCACCGTAGGTAAGTGACGGAGCTCACCTGCAGGGGAAACCTTGCTCTCTGAGTGACAAAATGATCTACCTGACGCACTGTTGAGATGATTAATAGGAAAAGAACCTTTACTGAGAAAGTGTTACCTGCATTATTTTCACTGAAGCATTTAAATGTAGTTTGGTATCATCTAAATTTGCAACGATTTAGCCTGCAGATGTTTTTATGGCTTGAAAAATGTCAGACTAGAGCTTATTTATGTCCTTGTTTCAAAGACACGCTACTTCAAATGTGATCAAACTGTTGACCAGAAAAATAAGCTACAAAGTATTCATGAATTGTAGAGTCACAGCTGATGGATATTTTCTAATACGCCCTACTAATTGAAATAATTACACAAGGTCCCTCTTTAAATTGTTTGTGCATGTCAGCTTTTATAACTAGTGTCATGTCTTTTTGATTAATCCTTCAAACAGGCTTTGGGAACCTCTCACCTCGGACATGGTATGGCCAGTTGTTCTGCGTGTGCTACGCTTTGGTGGGCATCCCCATGTTTGGCATACTTCTCGCTGGAGTGGGCGACCACATGGGCACAGTGCTGCGGAGAGCTGTGGCCGAGATTGAGACGCTCTTCCTGGTGAGAATGGTCTGTCCTGCCTATCAGGCAAAACTTAGGAGTCACACCTGAGTAAACAGCTTTAAACCTACAGACTTCTTATCAGTGCTCTACGTAGTTAACAGTTTGGTTCTCTCTAAGTTGCAGGTTAGAACCGTGCAAGAACCAAATGTCTGTGCTCAGCCTAACAGATAAAGTGAAGAGCTTGGTCATTTGGTAGAAGCTCAGAATGGAGTCCTCAACATCAAAAGGAGCCAGTTTGGGGTGGTTTGGGCATCTGATTTTGACAGCTCCTAAATGAGGTGTTTTGGACATGTCCGACTAGGCGGGGGACCCGGGCAGAGATTATGTTTGTCGGTT
This sequence comes from Etia nguti, assembly GCA_015106755.1. NCBI lineage: Eukaryota > Metazoa > Chordata > Actinopteri > Cichliformes > Cichlidae > Etia > Etia nguti. Next base: position 25,722 of record VUQG01044292.1, read on the forward strand.
GACCTGGGAATGCTGCAGAGTCCTACCAGAAAAGCTGGAGGAGGCAGATGGGGGGGAGAAACATCTGGATGTCTCAGCTTAGAACTCTGCCCCTGTAACCCAGCAGAAAATAGATAGTAGATGGAGTCATTCTGATTCTTTTAAGTGGATAAATAACATAAAACTGCTAAATAAAGCTGTTCTTGGAACCTTATTTCTCCACAAAAAAAATCAAATCAAATCACAAAAAATATCTTTGTAAGTGAATTTTCATTTTAAACCTGCATTAGAGTTCAGATCAGCTAAATCAGCACTTCAGCCACAGGTTAGAGCAACCCGACAGCAGCCTTATTCAAGGGTATCATGGTCACCAGTCATGTCATGTTGTACTTGTTTATTCTTTCATAACTTTTCTAAAACAGATGGGTATTAAAACTACTCCGCTGTTACATCTTCAGTCCATGGCTTTAATATAAAGAAAGAAAATAATCCT
>VUQG01044293.1:0-26160 GCA_015106755.1 Etia nguti
GAGAGAGGCTGACAGTGATCACTGACTTTTTTTAGGGGCTTGTTCAGATTAAATAGAACAAGATACAAAGCATTAAAACATGTTAAAAACACGACAGCCTTAATAAATGCAGAGTAGTTTGGACCTGGAAGCAGGTTTCATCACATCATCACTTAAAGATTGGATATCCCACCTGCTGTGAATGTTTTAATGCAGTACAGTTGTTATTATCATCACTTGTCACATCCTGTTTATGACAGTTAAAATAAATAACATTCATATAAGAAATAAAATTGTCTCGTGTAAACTGTATGTGGTGTTAAATAGGCCTATACTACTGTACTTTAATGTGGGTCATAAGGGTGGTACTTCAAGAGCCATATATTTTATGAGGTGGTACTCATTGTGAAAAGTTTGAGAACCACTGCTCTAATGTATTTTCAGTCTAAATGTGTTTTTATAGAAAATTTTAATAGGAGGACTTCAATACTGTAGAATATTTTTTTCATTTCTTATGTTTAAATCATGCTTCATTTTATTTTTCTGTCTGAATGTGCATACTTGTCCAATTTGGGATCTGTATCAAATCTAAAAATATCCTATATTAGATTTACGCCTCATAATCACTGCAGTCTCCACACCTCATATTTGCTCTTTTCAGTGCTAAACACTCAATTATTCACGCCAAATTATCCTGAATTCAAATAATCATAAGATTTTAACATGCATTATATCCCTAAAGCTGCCACCAACAAAACGCTGAATGATTATAGGTTGCAGGCTGACCTCCGTGTCACACTATGGACCAAAAATGGAACAGTTAAATGATTTGACATCATAATGGATTACATTTAGCTTTTCTCTCATTACACACACACAGACACGCATCTCTGGTCTGACAGAACTATTTGTGATAATGCTCCTTCTGAATCACCACATCAGTTAACCGATATGCTTCTAAAATTATGAAAATTCACAGTTATGCTAACAGTCCTTCTTCTCTCCTACAGCCCAAGTGTTGCTTCTGACTCATACTAATGCCTTTGTACTACTTCGTCATGCACACACACATACACACAACACACAGCTCTCACTTCCTTGTCACTGGCCCTGAGTGCCTTTGCTATGCCGCTCATGCAGCAGGCATCAAAACGGACACCTGTCATCAGTCAGCAGGCCCCCGTGCCCACTGTTGCCCCCTGTGGATACTTATAGCCCACTACAATTATGTTGTTCCATTAGTCATCCTACGCATGCAGTGATGGGCTGCTGGCTATACTTATCCACTGTCATGGTCACTCTTATGCAAATGAGAGATTTTACAGACTGATGATTGTGGCTGGCGTCAAAGCAAGAATTTATGCTGAACATTAAGTACACAGTTGTTAGTCTGATTTGTGTTTGAGTTTTGAATTACCTCTGCTCGACATGTTAAGGCTTTGACTATTATGAAGTTAGAGCTGGCATATACTGTGTATATAACAGTGTGTAGCTACATTCATGTAGATAGACCACTGGCCACCGCTCATACCTCCAGCAATGTGGCCGCCATATTGGTCAGAAATAACAAATATAAATTCATCACAATACATTAACACCTGTTCACTTACACATTTTTCCTGCCAGCATCCCCTTCGGAGTAGGAAAAAACTTTTCTGCTGCAACACCTCCTCACATTGTCTGAAATGACAAGAGAGGAGGTGTTGTGGTGACAGTGGGTTGCAAAGAGGCTTGCAATAAGCAGCAACTTAATTGATGTGAGCTAAAAAGACTTAAATAGCATGTTCTATGCTACATTTGCCATATCAGCTGAACCTACAACTGATATGGGTTTCCACTGAGATCAGCTGATCTGCTGAGAGTGCGTTTGAGCCTGACCTGCTGGAATAAATGCTATACAGGTGAGGACGGCTATTAGGCCTATGAATTTTAAAGCTTTTGTCAAAAGTCGTTTTTAACAGTCGAGGGATTGTCAACATAGCATTTCTAAACATTCTACTTTTCTTTAAGCATTTTCTTTAAAGCATTTCTAAGCATTAATTGATATTTTTTCTATACATTTACAGAAAAAATGAGAGGTTTATTGAGCCATAGCACAAACCACTACTATGCAATGATGTGGTTTAACTTTGTAATGCTCAGAACTTGTAAAATCAAATTCAAAGTGAGGCTTATCTTTTAATTTACACACAGTATAAAAACTCCATCATGGGCTTGAGCTGTTTCTTGAAAAAGCGTCATGTCAAAAACAAAAGAAGTCAGTTTAGACTTGAGATACAAGAATTGTTGATGGTGACAAAGCAGGAGATCCACACAGTACAGAATAAACCTGGCAGAGGTAGGAAGCCAAAGATTTCAAAGACTCTGGAAAGAAGAGTCTTTGAAGAGATTGTGAGAGATTTGATTAAAGGACCACCTGGAGAAAGATTATGTACGCTGGAAGTGTGGCACCTTTTGTCAAATGAGACAAAAACTAGGTCTCTTTGGCTGCAGAGATGCTGCTTATGTTTGGAGAAAGAAGGGAGAGGCATACAACTCCACAGTGAAACACGTGGAGTATTATGTTGTTGGGACGCGTCAGAAGATCTGGAACCAGGAATCTTGTCAAGATGGAAGGAATCATGATGACAGAAGTATATGTGAAGATTCAGAAAGAAAAACCCAAGTCTTCCAACACGACAATGACCCAAAGAACTAGAGCAGGGTCCTTGCCAGAAGACCATCAGACCTGGAGGAGCTTTAGAGATTCATCAAACAAGAATGGGCTGGGATTGCTGAGGAGACGTAAGTGATACTTACTGAAAACTACAACAAACGATTGCAGGCTGTTATCCAGCAAAAAGAACGCACAGCTGACTTTCAGCATCAGGGAGGTCAAAATTTTGACCCTTTAGGGAAATAATTTTGTTACCGTTGGGAACGTAAACTAGGATGTTTGGAAAAGCTCTGTTAAAAGTTTCTTGCTCTATTTAACAGCACTTGGGAAAAATAAATTTTAGTCTGTATGTGATTAATAAATGTGCACAATAACCAATAAGTAAAAGCTGTTAACATCTTTTATTTGCCATGTTCATTTGTGGATGGTAAGCTGCTATAAACGTGCAGAAATCTGTGCATCCTGTGGATCTCTCAGAGCTGCAACATCAGCGTATAGCCATGAAATGTAATGTCCCTGCTAAGGATGATTTTTAAAAAAGTGAATTTCCAGCACCTGCTTATCAAAGACTCCAGATGGAAGTAACGTATGTAGGATGTAACAATGAGCAAAGTGCACGGCACTGCTATCTGCTTTCAGCATTACTATCGCTGTGTGTTTATTGGCTGGAGTTTACATTTGTGAGAACTCGGTGGATTTCGCTCGGTGTGGCAGAAGCTGAAGACAGTGTAGCCGCATCAGCTCAGTGAAAAGTGGGTGGGTTGTTGAGATTTAAGTTTCCGCCTCATTCCTCCTCTGCTGCCGTCTCAGGAGCCTCTCTAACTTTCCCTGGACTTATTGCATTAGGCTTTGTTTTTTCCCCTGTGAATAGCTGGCAAAATGCGAAGTACTGTACTGATGATTTAGAATTTTCTTTGACGTTTTTGACAGTGCATCAATCACCAGCAGCATTTCTCTTCTCATTATTTGGGATAACTGATCAGGCTTGCAGATCACAGCTTGCAGATGTGTAAATCGTGGAGCTTTCTGCTTAACTGGACGCCTGCGCTGCTTTGCCATTACTACCTCTGTCATTATATGGCTACATCCACCTACACATAAAACTCAGCTGAAAACAAGTTTATGAGTGTTCTCTGGAGGCTTCTGAAATGAATGCTGGGAAATGCAGGAGTCCACTGTGCGAAGCAGGAGGGAGAATAAAGGGCAGTATGCAATGCAACAAGCTTGGACAGACTGATTTCACATTTCGGGGGGGGGGGGGGTTGTTGGATTTTTCATGGAGTTTTTGGTGTTTTAATGAATTTATAGGGACTGCTTTAGTTATTACTAATGTTACATTACATTAAATTTTTATCACACATTCTGTTATTTATTTTTAAATGTTCTCCCTCCTTGTGACTGCAAAACACTAGGCTTTCTTTGATGGATTACTTATTGTGTCTCAGGTAGGTCTAAAGTTTGTGCAAGATGACTTTTTCCTCCTTACTGGAACAGAAGGTAATTTGTCAAAGCAAACACTTATAGTTTGCTGCAAGAAAGGATGCACAAGTTTTAGTTAATCATCTATGTGGTAAGCTTCTGCTGTCATTGATTGCAGCACTGGCAGAGCACTGGATGGTTTTTCCTGCAGTGAACTGCAACACAAACTCGATCGGCTGTTCACCACTAATGGGACTGTAGGTGTGCCACATGGGCTGGATGTGGCTCAGGAGGTTGGTGGTTCAATCCCAGGCTTCTTCAGTTCTGCAAGTTGAAATACCTATGGGCAGGTTACTGAACCCAGAGTTTCCCATGATAGTTAGAAAGCACTTAAAGAATCAAGTGAGATATTTTGAGCTTTGTAACATGGTGTGTTATCCTGCTAGATGACACACTGTGGTCATAAACAGATGGATGTGGTCAGCAACAATAGTCAGGCAGGCTGTGGTGTTTAAAGGATTCTTATTTGGTACTAAAGGGCCCAAAGTGTGTCAAGATAACATCCCCTACACCTTGCACCACCTCTACCACCAGCAGCCTGAACTGTTGATGATGTGGGATTATTTTATTTTCAGATTCATTCATTTCAAATGAACATGAATCTACAAAAAAACATAAGGCTTTCAAATTAAATGTATTAAAGTACAGAATATTTGCTTTCAATATCTGATAATGGTGTAAAACAATAAATTAGTATGACATGATTAAAGGGTAATGAGTCCATTAACACTGAGTAAATGTGCTGTGCACAATCCTATCCACTCTTAGATCCAATGGTGCTGTTCATCTGCAGATCAGCTGTACTCTAGACCAGTGGTGTTGGTGAGGGGTGGGGATGGGTGGGTAGAGGCTCCAGAAGACCAATCATATTTCACGGATGTAGAACCAGTAGTTGTCTTGCACACCTGACAATACTCTTCTTCCTCACATGCATGACACAGCAGAGCTTTTTGGGTTCATTGTCTGTGAAGTCTTCAAACAAGATCCATCCCTTGGGGGCGCCACTGTGCTTCTGTGCATCCTGAGTGGACGCTGCTGTGGAGGCGGACAAACTGCGTCCTGCAAATCTGGACACCATGATGTTGACCATCTGCATGAAGCTGAGCTTCTAGCATAGCAGCTGGTCACTGTTAGCGATCTCTTTCATCCCCCACAATGTGACTTACTCACATTCAGCCCTAAAAGCCGTTCTTCTCTCGAGTCCTGAGTTGTTGTCCAGTGAGAGACAAGTAGTGATGTAATCTCTGTACACCATTTATGATGCACCAATGCCTATAAAATCTAAACAAAACACTGGTACCTATTGCACCTGCTGTGTTTTCTCACATCTGTTGTAAAATCGTCCTTTGTGAGGGTTTGAGTCACTCCGTCAGCCCGTCATCGCTCGCAGTCCTTCTGTGCTGCATCGCGCTCATGTTCAGATTTCTTTCAAAATTTCTCATCTCCTCTCCAAAAGGTGCAGTCAGGTTTTCTCCAGCAGTCAGTCATTATTTGCACAATAAAATCTGATATTTCCTGCTTAAGTTACCCACCAACAGCCTGCTGCTTTTCTTTTTTTCCCCTCTGTAGCACTCACTCCAGTTTTGACTGTACAAGCTCTTCTCCCCTCTACCTTTTTCCCAGAAGAGACAACATAATTTAAGGTTCTCTAAAAATCCTCAACAACTCCCCACTGAATCGCACTACTGGGCTCAGCACTCCTCCTCCTCCTCCTCCTCCTCCTCTCCCCATCCTGCTTCAGTCAAGTCTTGCCCTAACTGTCTCTTCATCTACTTCTTGTTAAGTGCTGAGTGCGATCAGCAGCATCAGACTTTATGCTCTACCCCGCTGGGCTCCCACTGCTGCTGCTTATGCTGCAGCTGCTGCCCTCAGGTGCAAAAACACCTTGTTAGATATACAGCGTGCGTCGTCTCCTTCTGCTTATTACATTTCCAGTCTGCCAGCTCGCAGCGCTGCGGGCCCACCGATGTTGTGATTTCCTTATCCAAGCTTTAATTTGCAGTGCCGGCTTCTCTCTCTTCTCTTTTCATCGTTTTATCTTTTATCTTTCTTTTGTGTTTCTCCCTCTCTCTTTCTCTGAGGGGATTACATAAGACTTTCTCTGTGTGTGTGTGTGTGTGTGTGTGTGTGTGTGGGCAGAGTTGCATTTTATGTAAGGTGGACCTGGAAATGGCTAGCGAAACATTTGTGTCTTGCTCTTTGTTTTTTCTCTCATTCTCTCTCTGCTCGTCTTGTGGCCTTGTGTGTGTGTGTGTGTGTGTGTGTGTGTGTGTCTGTGTGTGTGTTCGGCTCATCAGACTTTGGATCTGCGTGGTGTTTCACTCCGGATACACAATGAGGTGACTCTCCAAGCCCACTCAGAGTCACAAAAACACGCACATATACACACAAACAACTTATTTTAAATTGTAATTTTCTTAAAACAGCTTATTATTTGACTTGTACTTTTACAGTGATGCTGCTTGTTGACTTGTGATGCACATGTAAAGTGTGTCTGAGTTTTTTTTGAAAGATAAACATTCATCCTTTGTTTTATTCATTTAAAACTGCCTGTCGTGAGGCTTGCCAAGATAACAGTGGCAGATTTGCAGCTTCACAATTCAGTATTTTCTGAAACAATAGCTACTCGAAGTAAACAAAAGCAGTCTTCGTATTTCAAGCCAACAAAATGGGATTTTCTTGATTGAAATAAGATTTGAAATTTCTGACAGTGGACATTTAGGCATGCAGGAAAAGCACAGTAGTGTTAACGATGGCCGACCACAGTTCGATGAAACAGAAGCAACATCAACAAATAGCAGATTTTATTAACTTCAGCTTTGGCTAATAATGGGAACTCTTAAATGAAGCTAGTTAAAACCTCAAGTTCAGGCTATGTTATAGGGCATAGACTGCAGAAGGACATAGACCTCGGGTTTGAAGAGTAAAGTAAACATTGGAGGTACTTACACCTGAATTTTTCCTAACACCCACAAGGGGCAACACGTCTGGTTGCAAAAGACAATGTTATTACTATTTTTTGTCTCCAAAAGTTGATTCTGTTCATCTGGACGTAGCGTTTTGTGGGAGAAACGTTTCGTCACTCATCCAAGTGACTTCTTCTACGAAACGTTTCTCCCACAAAACGCTACGTCCAGATGAACAGAATCAACTTTTGGAGATTTACTTTCCTGGATGATTGAGAATGCATCAATACTATTTTTTGTGTTTTATCTGATTCAAGCTGATGTCACGATTGGTTGTTGAGCTCCTCAAGATGAGCACTGTTGCCGTCCCTATTTTGGTATTTTGGATGTGAAACGACGGGCTGATCCTACTGTGAAACCATATTTATGAGGACATCCTGGATAATCCTCCTTTCTGAAAATTGTGGCCAAATTTTTCAAAATTGATTTCGTGTATATTATTCTATATGACCTCAAATAAGCAATTAAGAGAATGAAGTCATCAGAGAAGTGCTTACTGTAGTCAGGTGTGAGGTTTTCACTTCTATGGAGCCAGAACTCTTTGCAGTCACGGGTATTTTGGCCTCCTTTAACAATTAAGAGGAATACAGGTTTAAGGCTTTTTACGCAGGATGACTCCTGCGCTGTTCGGCGCATTGGGCGGCAGCCAGCGTAATCGATCAGCTGCAGCTGCTTCGGCCTCATCCTATGCAATGTCTAAGGTGTGTAAATCATCAATGAAAGTCCTTCGCCATGTTGTACGGGGGCGGCGTGGTTTGCTTGGGCAGTCTTGGGCAGTCGGTGCAGGAGTTGCCGTAGAATGTGACCTCCAAAGCGCATACGCCACTCAGTCACAATGTCATGGAGGGGATGTGTTGCAGTCCGGTGGTGGACTTCTTCATTGGTGACATGGTCCTGGTAAGAGACCCGCAGGATCCATCTTAGCTATCGCTGTTGGGCCACATTGAGGTGAGGTGCTGCTGCCACATCAAACATTTGGTAAGCAGTTTTTTAAGCATTAACAAACATGAAGCATGGTGAAAAAGCTTTTTGATTAAAGCGCACCACTTTTAAGGACACGTGGACGCAATTTATGTAGAAAGATCTTCAAAATTACCAACACAGAATGAAAGATGTCTGTATTTTTAAGGTAGCTGAGATAATAAAGCATGTTTTCTTTGATTTTATGGTCAGCTCAACTCTTGGATCTGACCTCTGCAGCAAGTGGATTCCTTAATTTAAATTAAATTTATAACTTTACAATAACAACTCAACTAAGTAATACTAACAGGTTTTGGAAAACTAGCATTCTGGGTTCAAAAAAGGCTAAAGAAGAACAACAACACAATTAAAACTCTCCTCTCACATATAGAGAAAGCATCTTATATAGGTGGCTATTATCATAAAACACAGACCCTAATGTGATTGATATGTGCTGCACTTGTTTCCTAACCTTTCCTGTGCTGTTTACTGTTAATGGTCCTGCAGGGTGCAGACTGGGAACTGGTTTCTCCAGGAGGAGGGGAGGATTATGTAATAGGTGACAGGAGGTGATGAAAAATGTGAAAATTTCAAATGTGATACTGAAAGGAAAACAATATTCATAATGCTTTTACTAATATCGCTGAAACAGGTCGCTGCGTGTGAGCTGTGCTTCGGCAGTCGGATGTAAGGGCAGGAAGGAAGTGGAAATATAATGATTATTAACTACATAATTTCTTCACTTTCCTTAAGAATAAAGTGACATTTTAGAAAAGAAAGAAGTACGTCCTAGAAATAAAACACCTCTGCACCCCGGAAAAACCTGTCACCCATCAGCCAACAGTGTGTGTGTGTGTGTGTGTATGTGTGTGTGTGTGTGTGCACGCGCGCGCATCTCCAACTTGTTAGCGAAAGGGTGTTTCACTGAGTGGGAATGCCTGGTAGGATGTGTAGGCCCAGGTTGCCATAGCAACCATCTGCTGCTACGCTTGCAAGCGTTCGCCGGCAGCCCACACAGTGTGACATCCAGCAGCAAGCCAGTCTTACAGAGAAAGTAACACTGTGACTGAAAGCTTACATTAAAGAGCCAAAAATAAGCAAACACAAAAACACCCCAAAACAGTGAATTAGTTTCATTTCACGTCCACGTAAAGGTGAATTTGTTTGGAAAGTGTAAGTGCAATAAATTCTTTAGGAATGCTGCTATAGTTGTGACAGAAGGAGGAGAGGTGTGCGGCATGTGAAGCATAGAAGACTTTGGCAGATTATAGGAGGAACAGAAGGATGTAAAGCTGCTTTAAATGTTCAGGAGCTGTGAACTGAAGTTTGGTGAAGGATGAGGATGGTTAAAGCCGCTCACAGGCAGGCAGCAGGTAAAAGTCCGAGTGTGACGCGAGCCACAGTGTCATCGCTGAAAATCTGTCTGGAAACAAAGGCTAGGGCCATTGATTAAAAAAAAAAAAAACCATGCCAGGAAACTGGTGGTGTTTCTTCCACAAAGCTCAGGAATGGATTGCTAATATGATCTAAATGAGACCATGAATATTCTATCAAGAAAAAAATTGACTCACCACTTCAATCTCTTGACTTTCTCTTGTCTAATAATGCTATCTATCTCAAGCAAGTACAGTTTTACAGCACACTATAAAATATGCAAAAAATAAAAATGAATGCACTCTGCATAAATCACACATGCAGCACGACATAAATAACACTTTGCTGAGACTTTATGTGGGCTTTCTGACAACTCTAATACAACTCTTGTGAGGGGGCTGGCGGAGGGGTTGGGGCAGAATAAAAGTCCAAAATCTAGTCTTTAATCCAGAAAACACGCGATCAGTCTGTGTGGCACACAATCCAAATGAGGGACAGGCAAAAGTCAAGGCATATTTAAACAGAAATCATTAACAATCTAACAGGTGGTAAACAAACACCTAGAGGCTTATATACTCCATGGAGCCTGATGAGTAATTGGAAACAGGTGTTGGAGACTAAACACAGGTCACACTAATGAGGGCAAACCATCACAAAAACTAATAAAGACAGGAAGTAAAAGTGACAACAGTGTAAACATACTGACACTGATTAGGTTTTGGAGGACTTGGGTATAAAAGCTAACACCACTCTAACACCAGGCAGTTATTAACACTTAACACTATTGTTTATATTCATAATATATTCTTCTGAACTATAATTAAAAATTTAGTTTGTTCTACTTAAGTGAAGTGTTATAGTTTGTCTGGTGTTACATTAAAAGTGTCCTATCAGCAGTGTTGGAGCCTAGCTTAATGCTAAGCTAGCAGGTGGACGACGCAGATGATTCTTGAGTCATGGTAGTTTTTGGTGAGGAAGGGCCACACCATGTGAATAACTTATTATTATTATTGTTATTGAATGCCCATGCTACAGTATTGTTTGACCTGTTCATGAAACTAGAATGATAAAATGCTTTTATAAGGTCCATAAATGCTAACAATAGGTCGTTTTAGCCCATTGCTAGGTGGTTGCTAGGTAATATGATGCTGTATGTAATTTATCATGAACAATTCAGTCTTTGTGGACATACGTGAGATGTATTTGTTGTGAAATAAAAACGATACCACACCTCATTAAGAACTTGTTAGGTGCATAAAAGCTAAAAACTGGTCATTTGTTTGCTTGTTGCCAGGCAGTATAGTGACATCATAATATATTATGTGTAATTCAGCTTTTCTGGGTATAAATATTATGTTAATGCTCTGTAATTAACATGATATCATACCTTTCTAAAACGTACTAGATCCTTAACTGCCACTAATAGGTCATTTTGCCTGTTGCTAGGCAACATGATGATATTATAATATCTGATATGGATAAGAACCTTGGGGCCTGAGATGTGCCTGTGTGCCCAATTTGGTTGCTCTTGATGACTCTTGATGTTGTGGGACTTCATAAGCAAATAGATTATTGTTATCATTATTATCAGCAGTAGTTTAACATGTGTTTATTTTTTTCTTATTAGAGTCTAAAATGCTTCATGACTATTTAATAAGACTAAAGTAAAGACATTTCAAAGCTTCTCCCTTGGTGCAAAATGCTAACAACAGCAATTAAAATATGAAACCTAATCACTTTTTATGGGGGCAGAGAGTAAACACACCCATCCATCCTCCTACCCTTATCAGGGTCACTGGGGTTAGAGTCTATCCTGGCTACGAGAGGTATACACTAGACAGGTTTCCAGTCTCTCACTGAGCTAACAGAGAAAGACAGATCATTTATGGACAATTTGTTAATGAATTAACCTAACCACCCTAACTACTAACTCCACACAGAAAGGATCTGGCCACATGATGAATTTGATCCCAGGACATCCCTGCTGTGTGGAAACAGTGCTAACCTCCTTGGTACTGTGCTGCTGTACCACAATCTGCTTCTCTAAACTTCTTTAATTAAAAAAAAAATAAAAAATCATGATTTGAAGTTTGAAATTTGAAATATTTGACAGGAACAGCTCGTCTGATTTGTTTTTTTCTCTGCTCGCATCTGTCTTGCAGATGCAGGAGGTGGGGAGTTCCCAGCGAGGCTCTCAGCGGGCCTTCAGCGTCCTGGATCGTCTGCTGCTCACACATCCTGTGTGGCTGCAGCTGTCACTCAACCAAGAAGCTGCCCTCTACATCCTGCTCAGAGAACCTGTCGGGGTGAGGAACTATCAATCATATTACTCATACTATTTAATCAGGTAAAACAATAAATTAATAATCTTTTGTGCATACCAATGAACTGGACGGTTACATATGTAACAAAAAAAGCGGGATTTTGTAAAACCTTAGATGGATATGATTCCTGGCTCGCCTTGCTTTAGCTTTATATTTCCTGAGGGTGGTATAAATGTCCTCATCTAATTAACATCATCATCATCTAAGTACCAACAATCAAACTATTTATGCCAACTGCAATTCCCCACTAATTAAAATGAAATGCGTTTGATTGAAAACCATGAAAATTAACCTTAATCATGACGTGGACATCATATTCTAGACCTGAGAAACTTAAAGAAAATGCTTTGTTCATATTTTCTGTGATTTTTTTTGTGCTTACAGACATTTTTAGTGCGCAAATGCAGCTCTACCCAGAGGAAGGTGCTGTGTTTGAGGATGACAGCGGACAGAAGTGCCTCCTCTGTTAAGGAGTGCTTCATCTGTGAGGAGGACTCCAGTGAGTATAAAACAAGCTAAATTATCAGCCAACCGCAGTTGGAGCAATACACATAACACTCAACACATCCACAGCTGCCAAGAGTCAGGCCGAGTGAGATCAGGGGCGAGGGGATGTGGGGGAGAGGGCTTGTGTTGGAGTGCAGCAGGGTTGATAATGCAAACCACATGACTCTTATTTTTTAGAAATTACCGACACAGCCACTAAGTTGTCATCTTCATACCTCAAAAACAGACCATGTCAGACGTGCTTTTACATCTTTTTAGATGTGCACAAACAAAATTAAATATAATATTCAAAATGAGCCTTTTTATATATAAAACATAATGATCTGTAGTGAGAGCTTGGAGCAGGTGGAGGCATGCACTGGAGAGAAGGGGAATAAAAAACAGTAAAAAAAAAAACAAGAGAGAATACATGTGTGAATGTGAGGGAGACAGGTGGAAACATGAACATGCAGGGAGCAGGGGACGTAAAGATGGAGGAGTTTAAATATATCCAAAGCAACAGAAATAGCAATAGGAGAGTGAAGGCAGGGTGGAGTGGAAGGAGACGAGTGTCTTGGTGATTTGTGACAGAAGGATAGCAGCAAGAGTAAAAGGGAAGATTTACAACAAGATGGTAGTGAGACCTGCTGTGATGTATGGTTTGGAGACAGTGGCACTGACAAAAAGACAGGAAGCAGAGTTGAAAATGTCAAGATATACAAGCAAGAGACGGTTTGGATGTGTGCTGAGGAAGGATAGTGTATATATTGGACAAAAGATGTTGAATATGGAGCTGCCGGACAGGAGGAAAAGAGGAAGACCTCAGAAGAGGTTCATGGATGTAGTGAAGAAGGACATGCGTGAGGACATTGGTTGGTGTGAAAAAAATATTGGGCTAGGGTGAGAAGAAAATTTGCAGTAGCGACCCGTAAATGGCGCACAAAGGTGGTACAATGATACAAATCATTGCTACTTCAAAAACTTTGAATTAAACCAGGAAAGAAAACTTTACACATCAACCTGTTATTAAGAGCAAAACAAATGGCTTTAAAAAGGATGGTTGCACTGCTTTTGGAGATGCTCGTATGGATCCTGCTGCTGTTTAATGCAGCAGATATTTAATAAACTCAGAGAAAAGTTTATTAAATAAATCCAATAATCCAATAAATCAATAAAACAAAGTAAACTTTAGTTTTTGTTAAAGGTTTGTCAGAAATGGATTACATTTATTACTGGTGAAGGTCAAACTTGTTACTCATCACAGTGATTTTCTACTCTCTTGTAGGCATTTCGATGTGTAATAGATGAAAAATGTAGAGTCGAGTAAACGAGGCAAAACTCAACGTCCACGAAAGTCGATCTGTGATTTTGGTGAAGTTTGGTGAAGTGTGCATCCACTAACTAAACTAACTAAACTGCAGCTCTTGTGCTTTCTGTGATGTCTTCGGAGTGATGTTGGTGTTCAGGCTGTTGAGAGAAAGCCTGTTTAACATGGATTCCTTTTCATAAAGGGTTCTTTTCGTGGCTTCCTCTTAATTGGAGCGAGATTTGTTTTGGCAGTATGAGAGTGTGAGACAGACTGAAAACAGGTGTCTCATGTCAAAAGTGTGAGAGTTGACAACCCAGTCAGCGTTTGTGGCGCGGTGCAGCTCAGACACTCGCTCGGTGAAGTGATGTGGGCCGGAGAGGATGGGTCCTCCAGATTTTTTTTTGCAGCTGGCACATTTCCTGTTAAAGCTGAGCGAGTGTCCCACTGCTCCCATTAGCTGTCAATCAAACTCTGTCTGTCTATAACCAGCATTCGCCTTGGAGAGCTCAGCACTCAGCTTCCCTGACTTGTGTCGACTGGTGGCCTTCTACTGTGTCAGCAGGTAATAATATTATATTAACTGATAACAGCTAATAAATCTCAATCATTCTTCTTGCTAACATTAAACCTCACTGGCCTACGCAGAGTCCTGACTTCAGCCCAGTATTTGGAATGACATGGATGGCCAAATGCCCAGATCTTGTTTCTAAACAGAAGTGACAGATCTAACCTAATGCTTTTGCACCTAAATGGGAGCAAAGTCTTTGCAGGCTGAGTCCTAAATCTTCCTCTGCATTTTAATGCCCACTGGTTTTCAAAACCAGTTTTATTCAAGTAATTTTTAGCTGTCCACAGACTTCTGGCCATGCAGTAAACTTGACTGTATCTAGTTTTAACTTTATGATCTCACATATCTTCAAACTGGAACTTTGTTTTTTTTTTTTCTTTGATTTGCAGGGATGTGTTGCCTTTGCCTCTGCAGCTACCTGATGCCATCGCTAGAGCGTCAACACACAGGCAGATGGAGGCCATCTCACACATGGGACAAGGTCAGTCACTGGTGACCTCTTTAAAAAATAAACTGCAGCAGCAGGTACATTCACTTGCTCCAAATAATAAGTGTTACTTAACGTAGATCAGCATTTTTGGGTCAGCCTGTCTAATTGTCTAAATTGCCTAAATACTGTAGCCCAACAGAGCTGCTACCATACGGTATTTCCTATTTGTCCTACTCTCTCATAAATCACTAACCAGAGGTGGGGGTGGGGGTGTTGAGGGGCTTTCTTCCCCTTTAACACTGAACCTAAATGAGATTTAAGGACTTTAAGGATGTTTTCAGGACGAGATCGCTGACAGAAAACCAAAGTTAAAAAAGGAGAGTAAAGTAATAGCTGACTAAAGTGGTGGCTGCCAGCTTGTGTCTATTTTTAAACGCGCGGCATGCTTCTGTAGTGCAGTGAGGTGTGACTTCATTGCGAAAAGTGATAACCAGACTCTTTCTCATCATGCTTGTGGAAAATCAGTCTGCTTCTGGATCAGCTTACAGTAGAAAATACAGGTTAATGTTGTGTGTTGTGCTGTGTATTGTTTTAGTTTTCAAGCAGGTGAAACATTAAAAAAAATGGGAACACTGTTTAAAACACTTACTAAAATCTTACTTAAACCTTAAATACCAACATTTAAGGCTTTCATATATGAGCTATCTCCCCTCTCCTGGTTTTTCAATTAGACTTCTGGAGTTCACCGAGTGCTTCAGACATCCAAAATGGACCGATGGAGCCAGTTGCATCCACCAGTCAGGCCCAGACTGGGGTCCAGGACCGATGTTCCCTGCTGTCAAGAGGCACACAAGGCAAACTGTGCTTCATCAACCCACTCTTTTTACAGCTAGAGGTTTGCAAGGTTAGTTGCTTAGAAGCTTTCTCTGAGACCTTTCAAGGACACCCGTTGGTGCTTTTCTGGCCTCTACAAGTGCTCTAAATCTAAACGTCCGTGCAACTGATAAATAACTACACCCTGCACTTTACTTCATCTCTTATAGAGAAATAAACAGTTCGTCAATCCTGACCTTGAATCAATTTCCTCCCTTTTTACAGCAGCCACAGCTCACAAACCACAGTGCCTCCAATAAACGACACCGCTTCAAGCGCAGCATGCGGCTCCGGCTCTCTGAGTCCTCCATGAATCTGTCCCTTGAGGGGGTTGGTTCCTACTCGCCTCCCCCTTCGGTTGAGCAACCTGGCGGGTCAGAAAGGCTGAACAAGACCAACGCCAACCCACAGAGGAGAGTTCACGCCGGTGCAGGCGTCCTGAGGAGAACCCCTGCTGTTTCACCTGGATCTGCTGAGGAGGATGACCTGATGTCTGTCTATGTGCCACAAGTAATAAGAGTCAGGATCTTTATTTGCACGTCAAAGCATGCTTATACTGATATGGATATGTGAGCACACCTCCTTTCTGTCTTAATTTATATTAAATATGTCGGTTTTCACATCATGCAATAACTTCTCCTCTCTTCAAGACATCTCCCAAGGTGGAGGAGCCCCCGAAGCCCCAGACGTCTGGCCCAGATGAGGAGCCAGGCATCGAGGTGGCGCTTCTGGCCCTGGAGCGCCGCCCGGCTCCATCTTTGGCTGAGCTTGACAGCAGCAGTTCCTTCAGCAGTATGGAAGAGGACCATGACTCAGACACGGAACCTGAAAGCATGTCCCAAACCCAAATGTACGCCTACCATCGCCCGCCGCTCGTGCGCTCTCGAGGTCGTGGCGGGCTGCACCGCATGAGCGAGGCATTTGTGTGCTTCTTTGCACCGGACAAGCGGCTCACCCGGCTGGTGGAAGAGCTGTCCAGAGACAGGCGCTCAATCTTCGGCGGTATGGTTCAGGACTTCCTCCTAGAGCAGAGAGAGGTGCTCAAATCCCTGACATCCTTGCCTTCGGCATCCTCCTCATCACGCGTGACTTCCGTGCAGCTTCTGCAGGGTCTGCGCCTCTTTCTGTCCCAGGCCAAGTGTTGCCTGCTGGACAGCGGAGAGCTGGAGCCTCCCATTGAAACCCTGGTGCCAGAGAATGAGAAGGGTAAGCAAATGCAAACATAGTTAACATGCAAATACACTCTGATATGAAACACAGTGTATTTAAAGCATAGTTTGATCTGTGTTTTTGAAATTTTTCTAAGCTGCAGCTGGAGCAGGTTTATTAGCAGAATCTTATTCCAATGAGGAACATTTAGTTTTTACGTTGTTACACAAATGAAAATAACTGGAATTCAACATGAAGTATTTTTAAGTTGACTTTCCTCCTGAGGGTGTTTTGTGGTGTCCTGATGGTTGCTTTGAGAGGCCTCTGTGGATCAGAATTATTTTGAGCTCATTGCACAGATTGAATGTTGCTGTAGAGAATTTGAGGTGAAGTCAGTCCTCATTGTTCGAGCTGAAGACACGAGCATTGTCCTCCTGGCCTTGCTTTGTGCTCTTACCATGGTGGGGTATTCCTAGTCTGCTAGACCTGCCCTTATTTTTCCATTATCTGGATTCACTTACCCTTACACTGGTGATCAGGATAAGCGGTCACACGAAGGTGGTTATCAACTCAATGAGTTATACCAGGCTTTATCAATCTAGCTACAAGTGTGTTCACGGGAACGGGTTGGTGTTGGCAGCATCTTGCTGATCATAATCATGGATAACAGTGCTGGCAGCAGAGTGGCTGATTTTTACAAAGGAAGATAAAACTACAATATTACAAAAAAATATGAAGAGGTTACGCACGCAACACAGTTGCTGCAGACAAATCAGCAGTTTGTGTGTGTTGGTGTGTGAGAGGACAAACTCTGTACAGTAGTTTAGGATTAAAAGTAAGTAAAGAGTGACAATATTCACAAAGTTTAATCTATTTAAAGACAGGAAGGAGAGCCCATCTGCGTGGGATAACTTCTCAATATCACAACTTTATCACCTGCTGCACCAGTGAGGTTTAATGTTCTCCAAGCAAGTAAAGAATTAATGCAAATATTTGCAGAATGCAAACGGAGCATGAATTTGATATAAAGTCCACAAGTACACATCTGTTTCCCATTTCAGAGTCATATCTTGATGCTTATAGAGCAATAAAACTGATGAAAAATTGTTTGCAGGAAAGAGTCTAAGAATCTGTATTAAGTACTGACCCTCATTCTGGAAACAGAGACTTTAGACTCTATTAAAAAACTTTAGACCCTCCAACTATCCACAAACAGAGGTCTGAAGGATCTTCCAGCAATGGTGATGCTATTTTCCAGAGAACTGATTGGCTGTGATTTCATACATGATGATCCCCCATGTGGAGATCAACAGCCCCTGGTAACTTACCGTCGTACAAAAGCCACATACCCTGATAAGAAGAGGGCCTCAAAAACTCACAAAAACTAGTAACATCCATATAAAAGCAAAATTTCCTTTTAGTGAGATGATCAATGTTACTCACTTCAGCCGTGAGTCTTTTCAGTGCTGTAGATGGTACTCTACTGCTGGTCCTCTGCTTCTACAGCTCAGTCATTTTGTCAATAATCTGATTGGTGGGGATGATCCTCCCCACCACTCCCCCCTGCCAGCCCCGCTCTGATTGGACTGTTCAATCCTTTCACTTCCTTAGCATGTATCTTCAAAAGCGCTTCACACTTTAAAGCAAAACTAAACACTTAAACATGATTGTACAACATTCAATATCTTTCAGTTTGAGCAACAAAGGAGCTCAAAGTAAGTTTGCTTCGCTGAGGGAAGGATTCGATCGAATTTAGCTGACTGTGCTGGATCAGCCTCACCCTTTCTCACATGAATCCTTGATTGGTTAATCACATTTTTTTTTTAAAAAAAGGAGGAGTTGTTAGTGCACCGAGGGAACGAGGAGAGATAGAAATGTGTAAAACAAAACAAGAAAAAAATCAAACTGTACTATTAGAAAACAGTGATTCAATAGACACTGTGCCAGAGGACGCAGGTCTGTGGAAACAGACAGCCTTTTCTGATAAATGGTGGGCTGCTCAGGCTCCAGTGAAAGGCACTGTCAACACAAAGTAGTTTGCGTGGGGGGGCGGTTGGGGGGGGTAGAGTCTCATTCAGTGGAGCTCATATTGTCTCTGGTATTTAGAAAATAGCATTAGGAAAGCCCGGCCCAACGCGCGTGCACTCACATCCATCGCATTCAAAGCGGGATTCGTCTCATTATTGTAAAGACATCGCAGGGTGTTACTCTGGAAGCATTCTAGTTAGATCTTTTGACACGCTCCTCTGCGTAGGTTTGGTCGTGTTTGGACTGCTTTGTGTGTGGCCGAGCATTCGTGTGTGTGTGCGTCTGCGCTCGCAGGTGTGTGTGCTTGTGTGTAAATGTGTGATGACGGATGGTTGCCTGGCTTCAGAGGCTTCAGGGGAGAGCGGTCGGACGCTGCCTTCCGTCCTCCCTTTCCTTCCTTCCTTCCTGCGCTGCGATTTTGATTTATCTCGCTTTGCGTCGGTGGGAGGCATTTGCATTTTTTTTTCTCCCCCTCGTTTATCATAAAAAGATATCACAGTCCCACGCTCACTTGAAGAGCAGCACGATTCAGAGGAGGGTGGGAGGGAGAGATAGAAATAGGCAGGTTACTTTGAAAATGTAATCAGTTACTGAACTGTGAGTAACAACTCAAAAAATAACAGGAAAAAAAAGAGAGAAAAGAAAAAGTCAGCTTTTTTTCTGTAACTGGGCTGTAATCACATTACATGTAATCTGTTACTCTCCAGAGCTGTGTGCGAGAGAGAGAGAGACACCGAGCAGAGAGGGAGGTGGATAAACAGAGGCTGGAGGGTGGGAATGATTGATCACAAGGGGGAGTGCTATAGTAAGGTAGATGGGGGAGATGTTCAAGGATTATGCAGCAGGGAAACATGAAGCATGGAGAGGAGGGAGTGGAGGATATTGATGATGAGTGGAAAAACAGTGTGCACTGGAGAATTGTTACCTACTTAGTCAGGACTGCCCACTGACTGCAGGAGAACCACCGAGTGTGTGTTTTTTGCACGTGTAAGGGAAGGCTCGCATGTGAACCGTTACATGTACACGAGTTCACTGTTGTCACCCCAAAACAAAATGAAAAACAACACCAAAAGAAAAAAAAACACACACACACACTTCTGAGCTTTTCAGAGGAGAAGAAAATGTCATTTCTAATTACATGATCAGGGAGCTTTAAAGGAGTCGTTTAACATTTGCAGAAATATGCTAATTTCTTCATTGGAGGCAGGTTTTAAAGCGTGTTTTATCTTTAGGGAAATGTATGTGAGGACCTGAACAGAAAGCTAAGGTTTACCCTTATTTCAGTTCTGTGACATGTGTGAAGCACTTCTCTAAGAATTGTGGGTAAGCAGGAGAGACTAGAGCGAGGAGGGAGCCAGGTTTGTGCAAGCGAGGTGGAAAATTGGCTGGGAGATACAAAGGAGTTCCCAGAAAAACTAACAAAGATGAGAAAGTATAGCTTATGCCTGCTGCTAGTTAGAACCACTGCTGTAGTTTCTGGGATCCCAAGTTTATGTAATGAATACACTGTATTGCCAAAAGAATTCAATGACCCATCCAAATCACTGTTCAAAATAATACCATGACCACAGGTGTGTAAAATCGAACACCTAGGCCTGCAGACTGCTTCTACAAGCACTAGTGAAAGAATGGCTCGATCTCAGGAGCTCAGTGAACTCCAGCGTGGTACCGTGATAGGACGTCACCTGTGCAGCAAGTCCAGCCAATAGATTTCCTCACTGCTACGTAAATATTCCACAGTCAGCTGTTAGTGGTATTATAACAAAGTGGAAGCGATTGGAAACGACAGCAACTTAGCCATGAAGTAGTAAGCAAGAGTTCAATTACACAGAAACTCGTAATGCTTCAGCACATCAAAGCGTTTTGGATGTTTTGAACTGATGTTCAACTTTGTGGGAACAGTTTGGGGATGGCCCCTGTTCCAACATGACTGCACACCAGTGCACAAAGCAAGGTCCATAAAGACATGGATGGGTGAGTGTGGTGTGGAAGAACTTGACTGGCCCTACACAGAGTCCTGACCTTAACCCAAAACCACCTTTGGGATGAATTAGACTGAGAGCCAGGCCTTCTGGTTCAACATCAATGTCAGACCTCACAAATGTGCTTCTGGAAGAATGGTTAAAAATTCCCGTAAACACTTCTAAACCTTGTGGAAAGACTTCCCAGAAGAGCTGAAGCTGTTATAGCTGCAAAGGCTGGACCGACATCATATTGAACCCTACGGATTAGGAACGGGATTTTATTTAAGTTCATACGTGTAAAGGCAGACGGGTGAATACTTTTGGCGATATAGTGTAAATAATACTCATAATAGTGCCTAGACAGACAAGCAAAAAGTTGAGTACTCCAAATAATACCAAGATAATAGATAGACTGTGTTTCTGTGATCTTCAAGGTTCCATAATACATATTAAAGACTTTAATTTGTTTGTCTGCTTCTACGCTACACATGTTTTTCTGATCATTTGTAATGTTTCATTTTATTATGAGGATGTTTTTCTCTTAAAAAGGAGATCACAATCTTAATGAGACTACATGTTAAAATAAAGAATTTATTATTATTAATTATAATGATACTGTGCAAACAAAACTACCAGGATGTTTGCCATAAATTTTGGAAACTTGTTTCTGCCACTAAAAAGACTCAAGAGTTCGACTAACTCTGAAGTTTCAAATTTGAGATAATAACTCAAATTTTTGATTTAGCTCTACCTGCCAATAATTTTTAACTTTCAATGATGGAAACAAGCGTTCATAATAAATTGTCAGAAGGTCGTGGATCACCTTTTCTTTGTTTTTAATTTTTTTTTTTTTTTTTTTACACAATATCTCACTATCTTCAATCTTCCCAGGCTTTAACACACCCAAAGCGATGAGGGATGATGGAAATTACAGTCTAGACATTGTTTTTCTTGGAGCAGTTATGTGCTGCTGTAACTATGTCTTGACTAAGAATAGCAGGCACAAATCCTAGTCTCAGTCTGCAGCCAGAGCAGGACTGCTGATCACTTTGATTTGTGTTACCTTGAAATGATTCTTATGTCTCTGCAAAGGTTTGTGCTCTGAGAAAAGGGTTAATGGAAAAACTTTGCCGGGAGGTGAACTGCAGGGAGGGTCGCTGTCAGGTTAATGGGACCATGCAAAATAGGAGCTGTTTCTACAAATACTCTGCACTACAGCAGAAGAGTTTGAACAGCCATTTCACTCAGCGATAATCTCCCGAATCCAAAGCACATCTGATTTTATATGATGGGAGGCAAAACAGAAAGCACACAGTCAAGTACGGTACGCTCTGTGAGTAATGTGTGTTAGTAGTTAAACCTTTTAAGGCTGTAATTTGTGTTTCTGTGGATCGCTCCATTAAGCGTACTTTGTCAGATTCATTGCTACCTGAATGATTATTTTCCTCTAAATTAAGTTTCTAAATAAATAATCTAAGTATTAATTTGAAACCAGACAATGGGACTTGACACGGCGTGGGCGAGATCATTAGAAAAAATCAAGCCAATGTTATTTGTTGGAATCTTTAATGTATTTTCATATATTTGTCTGTTTTCTGAAGGTAATTTTACTTTATGTGTACTTTATCGCAGGTCACTGGATAATGGCTGAGTATTTGAGAGCAGTAATCGTCAAAATAAATGTATATAAAATGTTACGGCCCCGAACGGTCCCCACTTAGACATTTCCAGGATTTTGTAAATGGAGTGCCAGTGGGCTGAGATGCAGAGCCAGCCTTGGGGTCTCATGGGAAATCAGAAACAAATACTAAACCGAACCACTTGAAAATTGGTTACAATTTCAGCAAGGTTAATGAGATGATTTAATTGATTTAATTAATCCATTAGCATGGAAAAGGAGATGTTACTGCGCTGTAGCATGGGTGTTAATACCATACAGGGGGGCGGCGTTGAAGCACAAGATTCAGGTGTGAAGTAAAAAAAAAAGTTCTTCTATTGACAGGTGAGCATAAAGAACAGTGTCTCAAATATGCTTTCTTTTAAGTTCACTTTGGCAAAGTTTATTTTACTGATCTGTGATTTTATCTTGCTTGTTTTGCAAAGCACTGATACTTTTAACCTTGTTGAATTAAATGTGCTTTAGAAAAAATTGACATTGGCATTTACCTAGAAATATTTAATTGAATGAATTATAACATTAATAATATAATTTTAAAGCTCATATACAGCTCTGCCTTTGCAGATTTATTATGTGAAAAGTGAAACTGCATGAGAATTTAAACATAATCTTGTAATGAATTGTTGTTTTGCAAAGTGGAAAAAAGAATTTAAATGTTTAACTTAAGTAACAGTTATAATCCCATTTAACTAGCTTAATAGTTTACAGGTTGTATCTTCAAGTATATTTAAAGTACCTAAAGTAAATGTACTAATGATGTTTTGGGGTTATAATTATTGATTCACTGATGTGTGAATCTCTTTAGTTTGCAAAATAAGAAGTAACTAAAGCTTTAAAATAAATGGAGTATGACGTGTAATAATTGCATTCCAAATATAGAATACATGGAAATATTTAAATGCAGTACAAGTACATTAAATCTAAGTGAAGTACTCAAGTAAATGTACTCAGTTACATTCCTACTAGTCCTATCTGTGCTCTCATCCAGTGGTATCAGGGATTAAAAGATTAACATTCCTCTGGTCTGAAGGCTTTGGTGGTGGGGTAATCACATTTTGGGGGTGGGCTGGTGCCCACCCATGCCCACCTTCTAGACACGCCTCTGCAGAAGACCAAACCACTATTGGGTATAGGAGGGGGAGCCCATTTTTTAATTTTGTATTTTTATTTTTTAAATATAAAATTAGCTGAAGAGTTTTGAGTGGATGTTGTTATATTTATAGTTATATTTACAGTAATGCACAGCGGAACAACACTGTTCTTCACACAAAAAGGTGATTACATCATTTGGAAGAAGGTGCGACCCCAAGGTCCTGTTTTACAGGCGCACCTTTGTTTGTATTTTCATGCGTGCTTCTCAAAATGCAGGACAGAATGAAAACTGGAGAAAAAAAAGAAGCTTTTCTTCTGCTTTTTCTTAATTTAAAAGGAATTTGATGCATTATGCAAATTTGAAAAGTGTTGCTGCAGACCTTTCTGTGTCAGTATTTCCCAGTTGCACAAAACACCAAAATTAGTTCTCTTCCTTCCTTGTGCATCAGTTCGTCAGAGTAAATACTGGTTTCCCCGAATAACAAGCCCCTCCCCCTTTTCGCAGACCTGGCGTTGGAGCGCTCCATGTTCTCCTGTGTGCTCAGGCCTCTGAGGTCCCACCTCGAGAAAGCCCTGGTCGCTTTGCACGATCAGGACGGCTCCACCCAGCGTCTCACCCAGAACCTGCTCCGGCTGAAAGGGGACGCCACCATGGAGCGGCTCGGTGTTCGGACGGGCGTTCCAGACAGCCGAGAGGTGGAGAGGGTAAAGCAGAAACTGGTCCTGATGCAGCGGACGCACTCGCCCATCGACAAGGTGCTGCTGCTGCTCCAAGTGTGCAAGTGTGTGCACAAGGCCATGGGGTCCTTACACGGTGAGACTGCTGGATGCCGAACAGACAGAACCACAGAGAGCCAGAGATGGAGTCACTTTAGCTGGAGTTTTGTGTGGATTTGTCATGTTTTTAGTTGAAGATCAAGTTTGAGATTGGAGAATTTTCACTTTCTGTAGCATTTACAGATAAAGGGCTTTGTCGCTGCTGCTTGTGATCCTGGCTGTAAAAAAAAGAAAAAACAGAAAAAAATGAAGGTCAGGCGTCTCTGCAGAGCGTTTCCTCACTGTCAAAACCTTCACATTTAAAACTGTATCTGTGTGGGCAGCAGCACGACCTGCTCGCTTTTGTACACTTGTTTATTTCGTACAATGTTCATTTCAAGCTGTCAGAAAGAACGATGACAGCCTCTTCTTTTCCTTTCCTTCTCTTAATATATTTGCAGGACAGGAAGTTAGCTGGGATGACTTCCTGCCGTCGTTGTCTTACGTGATTGTGGAGTGCAACAAGCCTCACATCCTCATAGAGGTGGAGTACATGATGGAGCTGCTGGAGCCCTCGTGGCTCGGAGGAGAGGGTAGGTCCCAAACTGCGGCACCGGTCGCACTGCGACACTATATCAGGTCGTCCCAGGATATGTTTGGTACCTGAATGTTACAACAGCCATCCTTAAACCAGTGTTACTGTGCAGTGCAGGAGCAGCTATCACAATAGTTCTGTTACATTTGTTGTCTTTCTTTTGGGACAGCACAGTGCGTAACTGACTTTGGTTATTTTTTAACCACTGTCTGTAATAGCCAGACAACATAAACATACGATGATATAACAGTCATAATTAATTTATGGGCCAAAGGCTGATAGGACCAAATTACCTTCTCAGGTGCTTTTTCCTCTGAGTTCTGGGGTCAGTAACTTCTTCTGGGAATTGCAAGGTATCGTTATTTAAATCCTCATTTGGACAGAAAAACGCAGTCGAGTCTTTTGGTGTAGCGGGGGTCAACGTTTTCAAATCTTTACCTACAGAAGTGTCAACCATCCAAAGCAACGAACAGTGCACAAGAGAGATAAAGAAGAGAGTGTCGGCAAGAGACAAATTACAGGGGTAACAGAAGGATGGCAGCATGAGTGAAGGTTTACAAAATGGGAGTGAGACCTGCTGTGATGTATGTTTTGGAGACGGTGGCATTGACAAAATAGACAGGAGACCGAGCTGGAGATGAAATGAGTAGACCAGAGGGACGGCTTAGGTTGGAGACGAAGTTAGAGAAACAAGGGTCAGAGGGTTTGGACATGTGCAGAGGAGGGAGAGTGGATATATTTGACAAAGGATGTTGAAGGTGGAGCTGCCAGGCAGGAGGAGAAGAGGAAGACCACAGAGGAGATTCATGGATATAGTGAACGTAGAGTGTTGGTGTGACGGAGGAGGATAGGGTGAGATGGAGGCAGATGATCCGCTGCAGCATCCCATAAAGGAAGCAGCTGAAAGAAGAAGAAGAAATCAAATTGTATCCAGACTGGGATATTTTTAAGTGCCACCTTAAACAGTTTTTAAGGTCATTCACGAATGGTTTGGTGTTTTTTGTTGTGTGAAGCTTTTCTTATGTGTTTTTATGTGTATACGGTGGCAATGCAAATTAGTCTCACAAACACTGTGCTGTTGGACTTCTATTAATGCTCCATACCTATCCCCATATAAAGAAAAGTCACTTTAATGAATAAATTTGATTAGTAGAGATAAGAGGTTTTTAAAAACACACTGATGCGACACTTTTATAGGTACTTGGATGTATTTGACAATCAAAAATCGTCAGGGATGCAGGAGAGAGGACACAATGGGGAAAATGGGAAAGGAAGACAAACAGGAATTAAAACCAGAAGAGACACACAAAAAAAGCTAACCTTTCAATCTAAAACAGGAAGTAAAAGATGAAAAACTAACATAAGACAGAAAGAAGGGAACACAGATAACAGCATAATAAAATGAACAGGTATTATGAAGGTCTATGACAGCTTTTTTTTTTTTTTTTCTGCTTTCGTATCAGTAAAAAATACCAATTTTCAAATATTACCACA
>VUQG01044293.1:31569-45901 GCA_015106755.1 Etia nguti
TCATTTAAAAAAAAAAACAACAACAAAAAAAAAAAACCTGTGAAGAGGCTCGAATCCAAAGACAAATTCTGTGAGACTACTGTTGCCTGGAAACTAATCACTTCCTGCGAGCGCGCGCCACAAGAAGGCAAATTGTCCACCGCGGTGATGTAACCCTTTCACTGTATAGTTCTGGGTGAAAATTGGATATTTTATTACTTTTTGGGGGGTTTTTTTGCTCCTTTTATGTGTAAATGTCTGCAGATTGATTGCTGGATGGAACTATGCTGTTAAACGGTGGGGGTACGAGGCTTTCTGTGCCCCCCTCCCTCCCTCCCTTCCCCCCACCCCAGTGACAAAAAAAGGTGAGATGTGTGATAGCCACGACCAAACCTCAATACCAAAGTGACAAAAAAAAGAAGATAAAAGAGAGGCCATCTTGTGACACAACAGCTGTTTGCTTTGAAAGAAATCATGAGGGAAGCTTTAAATCAGCTGTTTATTTTTAGGCTCACCCACAAAGACTATTTTATTTTTACTTCTGAAGAGAAAAAAAAAGGAAAGAAAAGAAGAAGAAGAAGCTCTCCTCCCAGCTTGCGTATTCTATTTAATGGTTTTGGCAGGTGGAGTAATGGGCGAGTAGGAGGGAAGTGATAGAAAGGCATCATCTCTCTCTGTTTTTAAACCAAGTGAGGGAAGAAAAAAGACGGAAGCGCATCACATCCACACACCAGGACAACAGATTTTACCGAATGACTCGCGAATGTATTTAAAATCTCTCTCAGTGTTTATTCCTTTTCAGAACTGCATCCGTTTCATGTTTCGATTCACCGCTTTTGAGTTCTACTGTTGGCCGAGCCCGTGAGCTAACATTTATTTATTTTTCTTTCTTTCTTTTTTTTGTTATAAGCGGACTGAGAGGACAGTCTGACCAATAAAACCGGGAGCCTCGCGGCGACCGGTAGAATGTAAATGTACACGTCGCCAGCCTCTTGGTGACTTCCTGCTGCAAGTCATCACTATCGACTGACTGTTCGACTCAGTGTCGTTATCGATGATCATTATTGTGTATTTAAAACTAACTTTGAATTGTTGAATTTGTTGGGTAGATATTGAACCTAAACGTTTGGAATTTCCAACCTTTCTGGAGTTTTTCAATCAGCCGAGTCGGGGGAAGGGAGGAGGTTCATTTTTGAGATGTGTTTTGAACATTATTGCATGCTTTTTTCATTTTAACGTGAAGGTTCTGCGAATGTGGCGTGCGCGTATGTGTGCGTGTACGTGTGCGTGTATGTGTGCGTGAAGCATGTGTTCATTGTGAGAGCTCACTATTTCTTTTCAGTGTAAAAACACATGACTGTATTTTGTCAGGTAACTCAGTATCGCAATAAAAAAAAATTGCAATATTCGTTCGCCATGTGGTTACAGTGAGTGAAGTGCTGGAGTGGGGCTGGGAGTGTTGACGGGTGCAGATTTAACCACCAGATGGCAGCAAATACTAACACTGTCATTTCACACCTTCACATTTATTTCTTACAGGCTTTGAGTGTTGAGAGTTATCATTGACTATTTAGTAATTCATGTATTAATACATTAATTAACCCATCAAGCCAAGTCCTGCTTTTGGATGTATGATCATTTTATTTAAAAGGTCTCATAAAAAAAAGATTAAATGATATTTCTTTATATATAAAAAGGCACTAACATCTGCACTCACTGGTACCAGGTTGGAGCCTTTTTCCTTTAATTCTTCATGTCACAGACGTAACAAGGTACTGGAAACATTCCTCAGAGATGTCGGTCCGTGTTGACGTGATCACACAGTTGGTGCTCATCCATGATGAGAATCTCCTTCTCCACCACATCCCAAAGGTGCCGTGTCGGACTGAGATCTGGTGGCTGTGGAGGTCATTTGAGCGAACTCACTGTTCTGTTCAAGAAACCAGTTTCATCTGAGCTTTGTGACATGGTGTGTGGCAGCCATAAGAAGATGGTGCACTGTGATCATAAAGGGATGGACATGGTCAACATCAATACTCGGGCAGGCTGTAGGGTTTAAATGATGCTCAGTTTTTACTAAGAAAATGCCCCCACATTAATACACCTCGAGCCTGAAACATCAATAAATCCATGTTTGTTCCAAATTCTGACCCTCCCTTCCAAATTTCAGAGCAGAGCTCGATACACATCAGACTAGGTAACACATTTCTCATCATCTGTTGTCCAGTTTGAATTGTAGCCTCAGTTTTCTGTTCTTAGCAGACAGGAGTGGCACCCGGTGTGGTCTTCAGCTGATGTAGCACATCTGCCAATGTGGGTCAGTGTGGTGTGGATTCAGGGATGCGCTTCTGCATACCTTACTTACTTACTTACTAAGCAATCTGACCTATTCCTCTCTGACTTCAAGCCTGAACAAGACATTTTTATGCAGAGATCTGCTGCTCACTGGATATTTTCTTTTTTTTCAGACTGTACTCTTTAAACCACAGAGATGTTTGTGTGGGAAAATCCCAGTAAATCACCAGTTTCTGAAATACTCAGACCAACAACTATGACATGTTCAAAGTTACTTAAATCACATTTCTTCATCATTCTGATGCTCAGTTTGAACTTTTGCAGGTTGTCTTCACCATGTCTATATATCTGAATGCATTAGCTTGCTGCTATTTGATTGGCTGATTAGTTATTTGCAGTAATGAGCAGCTGAACTGGTGTACCCAATTTTATATCTATGAGAGAAGTAACAGGTCACATTTTGTATCATTTTTCATCGCTTACAGCAAGAAATATGTACAATGAAAAAACTTTGTTTGCCATTTATTTGAAAAAAAAAAAACCCAAACAAACCCACAGAGAAATTCTTTACAGTTTTTTTTGTCATTCAGAACATTCAAATGTTTACTTATAAACAGCCCGTAATACGAGAACAGCCTTATGTATTTGCCAGTCCATTGAACATTTATTTTTACAGTGAATAAGAAGAATCTCATCTCTCAATCTCAAAACAAAAACAAAGTGGAAATCCTAGCCCGAAACAGAAGAGTTCAGAACGGGAGGAGCAACAAATCAGGAATCAAACTGGGACCGAGGCAAAATGAGCAGCACCAAAGGGCGGAAACACAGGTGTTATAACAAAGGCCAAATTATAAATACACTGAGAAGTGACAAACAGGTGAGGAACGAAATGCAGGTGAGAGTAATACACAGTCAGTCACAGTCGGGGGATCGGGGAGGACAGACAGGAAGCTATGCTAACATTCAAAATTAAACAGGTAAAAATAACCCCAGAGACCTACACAGACCCACATATACACTGAACAAGTCAGGAGTAAGGAAACACAAAGGGAGGAACAACCAGGAACCCTCGGGAGGTTGCCACTAATAATAATAATATACATCCAACAAAACTAAGATTTAAGTAGTTTAAGTAGTTTAAGACTACTTAAAGAAATGACAAGAAAGCAGCCTCAGAGAGTTCAGACTGTGCTGAAGAATAAAGGTGGTCACACCAAATATTGACTTTCAAGATGATTAGAACTATAATACTCTGTTTTGGCCTCTATACTGTGCTTATATATACTTTTTCACATGTTTCAATACATCCCTGCATCTATTTCCCATTTTTTCAGCAACATATAAAAAAATGAGGGGTGATTCAAGACTTTTGCCCAGTACTGTAGGGTTTGCATATATCTGTCAGTTTAAAAAAAAGCTAAATAAACCATAAACTTGCTATTAATGCAACAAATGAATTCCTGAAACTTTAAGCTGAATCATTTAAATTCCTCAGATATTTTTAACATTAATCATCAAAGTTTCATTAAATGGTCCAAAAAACATGACCTGGAGAACATGGAGAACATGACCTACAACAGTGTTTTTAATGATAAAAGTTGTAATTTTTGTCAGTTAAAACTGTTTTGAATAGACATGAGACTGTGAGAGGTACGGACTTAATATTTAAAAGTACAAAACCTAGTTCATTTTTTCCTCATTTTTAATTTGTGTTTATAAAATTCTGTTTCATTCAGTTTTATTTTATCTGACTCCACCTCCCAGCTTCTGCAGCACTCCCAGGCCTTTCTCCTGGTATTCTTGTCTAGTCAGCCAGAAGGATTCTTTGTCTTTCATGATGTTGGCCAGCACGGCACCACCCATGAACACCATGTGTTTTCTCCTGGGAGGGTCCTCGATTCGAATCTTGAACTTCTGCGAGGGTGAAGAGAAAAGTCAGGAGAGGTCATTAAAACACAGACATCTAATATTTAAGTACAACAATTCTTTCCTTTATGCTTATTTTTATATTCTGTGCCGCTACGAAGAAAAGCGCTAAAAGAGAAACGACCTCAATAATGAGGTTAATAAAACTGTCACACTTTATTGGTTTGGCTACAAAATAACAAACAGAAAATGCATTTTGGTATTTGTAATAAAATTATCCAAACTTATTTTTAATGCAAAGAAAAAGAAGTAGGTCCCTTTCAATCTTAAAATGTTGCAGAGCTTTTTCTAAACTTTTAACTCTTAAAGAAGTTTAAATTCAGAGAGTTTATTTCAGAGCCAACGAGGCAAACTGGACCTGCTGAAGAAAAACTTGCACGCAAGTAAACCTCAGGTTCAGTGAGTAAAACAGAGCATCTATATCAATGCTTGGTGACATTTATTAAATAAGTGGAAAATGTATTCTGTTAACAAATCATCAGCTCATGATACAAATGACACTGATCATCAGTAAAATGATATTTATGCAAATGCACTGAAGAACGCCTTACAGGCTCTTAATCGAAATCCATTCTGTACTGACATTAATAATATGAAAGCTCTTACTGATAGTTTCTCAGTGTCTCCACTGAGCACTCTTTCCAGGTAGAGCTGCTTGATCTCTCTCTCTAGTCTGGATGGGAGGCCCGGGTACATGGTGGTCCCCCCGGACAGAACAATGTGCTTATAGAAGTCGGCCCTGCGTGGAAAAGCAGACGGGAGACGGACCTGATGAAGGCGTGCTTGTAGTAGTTCAGCCTCATTAATTAGAGAAATGCGAGGGAGGGAGCTCAGACCTGAGGTCAATGTCTGCAGCCTGGATGGTGTTAAACAGCAGCTCGGCCACTCCGGCTCCCTCCACGTTGATGAGATGAGGCTGGAAAAGAGCTTCAGGAGCCCCGAATCGTTCTCCACCCACCTTTACCTGCCTGCCATCAGGAAGCTGCACAAAGGAGAGGATTCGCTTATTTTTTCGGACTTTTCTCGACTTTAGGAGGCAGTATAAATTAAAGCTTCCCAGGAAGTTGCTCCCCAACGTACCGTGTATGTCTCCACCAGGTAAGTGGTCTCTGTGGCCAGATGCTGCTCTTGCTCAATGTTGTATGCAACATAGCAGAGCTTCTCCTTCAGCATGCGCACGGTCTCAAAGTCAGCTGTGTGGTTGAAGGCGTAGCCGCGAAGTAGCAGGAGCTGATGGGCAAGAACATTTCTTTCACACATATGTAGGCTTTTTCTGCGGCTGCTACAAGTTTGCTGTGAAACTGTACTTTCCTTACACTAAAAAAACCCAACTCTTTGCTTGAACATTGATCTTTTCTCAGCTCACCTTAATGAGGTAGCGAGTGACATCACGTCCTGCGATGTCCAGCCTGCGTGTAAGGTGGGGCAAAGAGAAGCCCTCATACACTGGACAGATGTGGGTGACGCCGTCTCCTGAGTCAACTACGACACCGGTAAGCAAACCTGTGCACAGAGTAATTTCCCAGAGCGGGAGTTAAAATTGACCAAATATCCGGTGAACTGCACAGTTAACAGGAGGTCAGGATTTAAACCCTTTATTTTGCGCAGCGTTTCACGTCCTCTTACCCTGAGCGTACAGAGTGAGCACGGCCTGAATGGCCACGTAGATGCCGTAGAACTGGTACTTCTCAAACATGATTTCAGTGATTTTCTCACGGTTTTTGGTCGGGTTCATGGGCGGCTCAGTCAGCAGGATCTTGAATAGAAAACATACACAAACTCAGAAATAATTTAGTCCTTGTACAGTTTTTATTTTCATTCATTTCAGTCTTTGTCTGTCTTACACCCGTTCATACCTTGCATTCTGGTGGGTTGATGCCCAGGCATTCTGGGCCAAAAGTGTAGTCCCACAGGTGGAGCATGTCCTCCCAGCAGCGCACCATGCCATTCTCCATGGGGTAGGACATCTCCAGCATGGAGCGACACTCGCTGGCCTCTTCTCCCACCATTAGGTCCTGGTGGAAGAGATGACAGGGACAGGAAATATTAATGGTTTTGTTTTTGCTCTTCTTTGTCTCTCCTACAGCAAAGTATAGGTTTAATTATATATTTTTTTAAAAGTGTTGTTTGACTTTCTGTTGAAGACTATCAGCATGTCTTTCTGTTGAAATGTTTTAAATATAGTGTGTAAAATATTCTGTCACAAACATACACATCCATACAAAAGTACAAATATAAGACACTTGGTGTTCCAAGTGGACATTTAATAAAAAATTTAAGAAAACGTTGTTAATGTTTATTACATTAGCAGCCTGCCTTTATTTGTGTCCTTATTTATTTGTAGCATTGACCTTTTCATGCTTTCTTTGCTCCAATCCTGCAGGGATTATCAGGTTAAAAGGCCTGAATGATCTCAGGTTACATGAGTCTATGAACTCAACAGTCTCAGCATCTTAGGAAGCTAGCAGGTGTGCACTTCTAAGACGCTTAAAGCTGACACACAGGAAGTTGATGAGAAGCAGAGATACAGAGGATCACGTCTCAGGATGTGTATCTAGATCTTATAGATGGCTACACCAATCAGATGCAGCATTAAAACCATTCATCCAATTTCTTCCATTTATCCAATCCAAGGTCGCTGGAGCCTATCTAAGTTGTCACATGGGGGGGACACAGGGTACATCCTGGACATGGCACCAGTCTGGCACAGGGCTAACACACACTCCACATACGGAGGATCCAGACACCACTGCGCCGTCTCAAACATTAAAAACCACCTGAGTAATATTGTGCACATCCCTGTATTGATGCCAAAACAGCTCTGACTTGTCTAGACGTGAACCTTGAGGGTCCTGTGGGTTACTGGGTGGGACCACTGTGGTTGTGGTCTATGTCTTGGCTATTTGTTGTGTTCTTAGTAGTAGTTTTTGTAGTGTTGCAGGGCCCTTTATCCTTCTTGGGAATGCTGTAATGCTTCGACACCAGGTTTCCCAATAGAGCACTAAACTGTAACAGGATGACTCACCTGTCAGTGGTTTTAATGCTGTTTGCTGTTAATAGAACTCTGCACACAGTAGATGTAATTTTCCCCATTTCCATCTATTTCATGTTGTTTCAATGTTCCTCTATTCTGACTTTAGGTTAACTGAAAGACCCATGTGCAGGCCTTTCATTTACACCAATCTTACCTTTATCTCGATGTTGCCCACTCTGGTGGATGATCGTATGATGGGCCGGCCCACCAGGGCTGGGAAGATGTGCTTCGGGAAGTTGGATCCGGCAAAACCGCACTTGACAAACTGCACGGGGATGTGAAAATGAAACTGAGAGTCAGTTTGTGTAGCCCTGCATTAAGGCTAAACGTATTAATTGTACTCTTGCACTAAAAGCCTTTTGTGCAGGTACAATTCCATTCATAAATCAGGTTTGTTCATTTTAATCTGATGCTGGGATTAATCTGCCTCCAAGGACCTGACCTAGAGTGTATTACTGTAATGCATTTACCAAATTGTTTCTTATTTAACAGACAGCGGCGACTGCAATTTCATCATGTTTACTGGCACTCATTTGGAAAGCACACTATATATATATTTAAATATATTTTACGCAGCCTTTAAACAGCAATAGATTTGCCAAATTTTCCCCTACCTGCCATAACTACACCTCTTACTACACTGTCTTAACTTGTCCGTGTGGGCACAGACACACATTTCTTAGCCTGGAGGGATGCAATATATTCCTAACAGGGGTAAAAACACGACTGTTTCTGGTTGCAGCAGGTAAAGTCTGTCAATGCACATCTTCCTCCGGAAATCAACATCCGAGTGCCACTTCTGTGATTTTATCTCCTCTGATAAGTCTCTCTTCCTGGTTTTTGTCCAATGTCTGCTCGCTTCAAAGCACCACAACCATTTATGGTGGTGTGCGCATACTAAAGGCAGGAGTGACAAGTCCAGACAGATGTGGAATCACACAGCAGTGCACTTTGTCTCACACCCGGGACTTCTTCACATATTTGCCATTAAATGATCCAGATGATTGACAATAAAACAAATAAGACAGACATCGATCCAAAAGGTTACTTTGTATCAAAATATCTTAAAGGGACATGCAGTTAACATGATTAGTAATATTTTTCATGCTGAAACTAAACGCTCATGGAAAGAAAAATAAAAGACAACATCCAGCACTGTTAACAGGATATCTAACTATGTGGTAATATACTCTGGACTACTTGACTTACCCCTGTCCCATTGTCACTGACCACCACTTTCCTCCCCTGGCTGTCCATTCTTAAACAAATATTACAAACACCTCAAAATACCCCAACCTGTCTGCACAGGAACCTCACTGACGCACAGCCGATTGTGTGTTATGTGCAGCCCTAAGATTGCACATAAGTGTAGCAGTGGCTAAAAAGTGACAGGTAAGAAGAAGTCTGTTTGCTACTCCTTCTAGTGTGGGTGGGATTACTGAGCGTGACAACACCCATTTTTGTGGTCCGGCAGGAGGAAGAACTATTCTAGACGGTGTTGTTATGAGATAAGGAAAGAGGAATTTGCACAAACATGTGACTGACATTTTGCACATTTTGCATTTCACTTACTTTTAAATGTCTTTTTAGTCACAACTGAGGAAACGTTTCTGTACATGTTCACTCTGAGGTGGGTAAAGTACTGTTTGTTGGTTGGTTGTTTTTGTTGCTTTGGAACATAATACTGTAGCACATGTTGGAGGTCTGATATTTATTAAGTTGTACTTTATACCCTTTGCTCTTGTTTTAAAGTTACACATCCAATATCTGAGTAGTTTTTAACCTGTAACGACCTGACGATGCAGAACTTTTTGAATGGCAGCAGCGTGTTCTCTGTCAGTGCTGACATAGTTTTAAACTGAAAGCACAGAGCAACATATGATTAAAATGTATAGTTTAAATGTCTGTTTGTGTTTTTATCTTTAATAACAAGATAAAAACAGTATATCACTGGTAATTTCCCAAATTTCAGCAATTTCACAACATTTAGCATAACTCCAAATTATGGGTGAGTGCCAGAAGAAGCTTGTTTTTATATTTTACCCTTTTTTGTTTGTTTTGTAATCCCTGTAATGAAATAGCTCTTTCTGCTCATCATGCAGCTTGCTTATCTTCTACTTTCTACTTCTTTTAGGTTTAGGGTAAAAAAAACCCATCCATTTCCGTCCACCATCTTTATTTAGTTTGAGAACCAACCACAGAGCAGCAAGCCTTTTTTTGTGAAAGACAGACAGCATTTTTTCCTAAAGCTAGATGGAAGACTTTGGAAATGTCTTTAATCACTAAGTATGTAAGTCTGGTAAGTCTCTCCAAACAACATGTATATTTTTTATGGAAGCTGCATACATTTGTGAATTGTGCATTTCTCTTCAGAAAAGTATGCTAGCTTGGTGTCTGTTAGTGTAAGAGTTAGCTAGTACTAAAGTTTTAGCTGTGATAAACCACAATATTCTATCTATCTATCTATCTATCTATCTATCTATCTATCTATCTATCTATCTATCTATCTATCTATCTATCTATCTATCTATCACAGAAAGATAGAATGTAAAGGGTAAATTATGTTGTCCAATAAGTCATGGGAAAATTTAAAGTCAGAAAATGTCACAATTCCAAATGAATTTGCATTTGCCTAATGTGTAACTGTTAAAGTGTCGGCTGTATACACTGTCATGTTAAAAAGACCATTTTCGCAGCACATCCTTACTGCTTCCGTGGGAATTTAGAGGGCTGGTATCAGCCACGTACTGCTGATCAATTGCATTTGATTAATTGATC
Source organism: Etia nguti (assembly GCA_015106755.1). Lineage (NCBI taxonomy): Eukaryota > Metazoa > Chordata > Actinopteri > Cichliformes > Cichlidae > Etia > Etia nguti. The sequence goes on from VUQG01044293.1 coordinate 41,582, forward strand.
AAGAGCATTTATGAGCACCTCCCTAAAAGTAGAAGTTTTGGCAGTTTGTTGGGCTGGAGCATTCATGTGTGTGTTAACATAATGCCTTAATCTTCCCAGCAAAACTCCAAGTTGAGCCCCTACAATGCTCAAAATCTCTTTTTTCTAAAAAGAACATGGCAGCACATGTTAAGTTTGCGAAATTGCATGTGAACAAATCAAAAGATTTCTGGAACAGATGAGACCAACCTGCAGATAGTTTGGCCGTGATGCACGGCACCGAAAACCGAAACCAAACAGCATATGAGCTCAAACACCTCATGCACAGTGGTGGAGGGGTGATGGTTTGGGCTTGTTTTGCAGCCACAGCACTTGAACACGTCGCAGTCATTGAGTCAAACATGAACTCCTCTGTTTATTAAAGTATTCTAGAGTCAAATGTGAGGCCATTGGTGCAAAAGCTAAACCTTTGCTGAAACTATGTCATGCAACAGGACAATGATGTCAAACAGAGGCGCAAATCTACAACAAAATGTCTGAAAAAATAAACAATTCAAAGGGCTTCAATGGTCCAGTCAAAGTCCAGATCTCAACCTGATTGAAATGCTGCGGTGAGACAGAGATCTGTGCATAAACGAAGGAACTGATGCAGCATTGTAAAGACAAGTGGGCCAGAATTTCTCCACAGTGATGTAAGAGACTGATAAAGTCACGCAGAAAATGATTACTTCAAGTTATTGTTAACACTAAAGGTGATTCAAGAAACTACTTAAGTCCTGGTATTGTAATTGTAACTGTAACCCACTGCAGAGTAGTCACATGTTTAAAAAAAGTCAACATTTTTACACCTTATATTAACGTTGATACTTACATAAGGGGCATTCAACAGGCTGTATCTGATTCTTTGTAAGGCTCGATTATATCAGTGGCTTCATGATGATTTTGTTTGGTGAAAAAAAGCTCAAAAATGGTTCTTTTGATATTGAAGGTGAATTAAAGAAAGAAAAACACCGTGTATTCATACTGATTATAACTAAAAAGAGACTGCATCGCTTTGGATAAAAATAGGTTCATTTATTTACACAAAACATTACAAAATACACATTTATCATTGAAACGCAGAAATACTTTATGAGAAATGATGGTCGTTAAGAAAGACAGCAAACAGTAGGCCTTTGAGTGTGTCGTTGTCATGAGGACAGTCTCATGCCTGATTAGGTCTCACTGTTCTCAGATGTAATAGGCACATTGAGTTAAGACCGATGAGTGTGTTTTATTCTCTCTGATTCCTCTTTGACCTCTGCGTTGGCTCCTGCAGGATTTCGTCATCTTCAGAGCAGCTCAGGAGCATTTTCAGCAGATTTCGATCAGCGAAAAAGGTAAAACAGCCCACAATGACACGGTTTGTATTTTAAGCAGCATGTGTGCATGGGTGATGAGTTACAGTTCAGTCTCTCTAAACGTGTTGCTTATTATTGCATTGCAAAACAGTGATGCCCTTTGTTCCATTTTAAGGCAGTGAAATGTGTTGAGTTGGTACGTCCCTATGTTAACATGCACACTGCAGCACTGCAAGATAGATTTTGCACATTTATGCTAGCTGTTTTTAATTGTAATAAATTTGCTTAAACTTTATCATCATTAAGTGTACCACCACTGGCAGCTGTAACACTGTATGGGTACTTTTCTGCCAATTCAAGGGCATTTTCACAGTTTGTTTTCGGTCCTAATCTGAAGATAATCAAATAAAACAGTGTGCATGTTAACATACTGACATACAATAACAGCCTGCACAAGGCATTGTTCATTTTGTCTTCACAATTCCCAGACAAATGCATGTAGCTTCCATAAAAACTGAGAACATTGTCTCTACCAAAATAGCATTCAACCTTAAAATATTAATATTCACATCTCTTCTAAAGCTCATAGGCATGATCTCTACAAATACTTCGCCCGAGAGTTTGAAACTCAACTGGATGTGTATCTTTTTACAGCACTGAGTCACAGAAAACTAATACATAACAGTCAGGGTCATGTGCCATGGTGCTTTTTTTTTTTTTTAAGTGCATAGCTTTACTTTGTCCACTCACATCCACAACAAGTGGTCTCATCCTTGCCCTCCTCCCACCGAGAACAGCTCTAATGTGTCCACAGCCACGCTGAAAGTTCAAGTGTCTTTGTAAGTGTGTCTGGGTCTGATCACAGACAGTAGTAAGAGTCTGCCTGTCTGTGACAGAGAGTCCCTCGTCTCAAGACTCAAACTCGCTGTCGCTGCTGACGGAGATCTCCGGGGTGGAGGCTCCGGCTCCTCTGGGCTCGGGCTCTGTGCTGCAGTCGCTGGCCTCGGGGCTGCCCGGGTGGCGTGGGGAGGCGGGCAGCAGGTGGGGGTGATGGTGGCGTCCCTGGAGGGAGCCGTCGGGAGAGCTTTCAGAGGGCAAGAGGGAAGGATCCTGCTGCAGCCTGCATGGAGGGAGAGATGAGAGAAGAAGAGTGAGAAGTCTTGTTTTTAAGAGTGTGTGTGTCAGAGTTGATCTTCAGACAGGTACAGCCACTCCGCCAGTCTCTTTAACTTGAGTAAACAGGATTTGTCTCTCTTTCTGACTCATAACTTGTATAAAATATGGAATTTCTGAGATACCTGTTCTTTGCTGAAGCAGCTCTGTCTCTTTGCCGGCGGTTTTTGAACCAGTTTCCGACTTGTGTAGGTGTGAGTCCCGTGGCCTGGGCCAGGTGGCGCTTCCTGGACGGGTTGGGATACGGATCTTGGAGATACCACTCTCGTAGCAAACTGCGAGTTCTTTCCTGGGGAAGAGTTAAAATGACGTGGATCATTAAAGACTCAACGTGTCTCATATGCCGGATCAACAAAAGGTGCCGACAATAAAGTGGTTAGTGTTATTTTAATATCATCCTATTAAACCACAATAATCACTCTTATATGATACCTGGTATAATCACATTAGTCCGGATTTATAAATAGATAAACACAATCTACATTACAAGCACACATAATGATGTTTATCCACTAAATTGGATCATGCTAAGTGGTTTAATAAGCTGCTGGAGAAACTATCCCTCCTGAGGGTTGGAATTAAAGATTAACTCTGAATGATACTTCACCACCCTGCCACAGGAGGGTGCTCACACCTTCAGACGCACACACTTCCAGGAGGAAAAAAGCATCTTTACTTCCCCCAAATATATATACTATTTTGTATTATTAAAGCAGTTCTTTGTGTACTTTTACCGACTTATGATTTATAAACTGCACTTTAAAAGCCAAAAATGTCGCCAAATTGCCTCCTGAGGAACTGCAACAAATCTCATGGCATCAAAATTTTACATTTTCTTTCTTTCTTTCTTTCTTTCTTTCTTTCTTTCCTTTTGTGCTTCTCTGCACATCTGGACATAACATTGTTAATTTGTGACAAGAAAAAAAGTTTTTATAAATCTAACAGAAGAAGTCCTGCTGTGCAAACCAGCAGTCTGCAAGGTGTGCATTAGAAATGGCCCTCTTAAACATGGCTACAGAACAAGAAGAGGAATTATGCTGAAACCACAATTTTAACACAGATCCACAGAGGTACCTTAATTTAAAAAACACACACACACACACACACACGCACACGCAGCTGCATCATACATATAAGCTTAGATTAGTTTTGTAATATTTGCACAAAAATAGTTTAAAGAAATTATTCAACTTTGTTTTAAAGTAGAAAAGTCTCTGAAATTTCTGATCTGAGGGGAAACCCATGACTCTGACCATCATCATTTTAACAGCTCAAAGACCAGCCTGCATGAATACAACAGCCATGTTAAAAAGCCCTGATTTATTAGTTCATGCGTAGTTTACGGAAATGTTTATGCTTGTTGTAGCAGCTTGTGATGGCACTGCAGAGTCCGTGTTTTCCTCAGAAATGAGGGAACACGTGGGTTAACTTGGAATATCACGACAGCACTCTGTCACCAAAAGCCACAAGAATGAAACCAAAACCCTACCTTGAAGCAGTGCGTCTTCTGCTCGCCGTCCCAGATGGTGCGGGGCAGCGGGAACTTCTTGCGGATGCGGTACTTCTCCACCGGGCCCAGGGGTCTCCCTCGGAGCCTCTCCGCCTCTCGGTAGTGCGCGTCCAGCCACAGGTCTTGCAGCTTGGCGTGAGACTCGCGCGTGAAACGGTGACTCTGCAGGATTTGGTAAAGAGCCTCGAAGTTCCCCCCGTGAAACGCGACCAGCGCTCTGGCTCGCATTATGGACTCGTGTCGGTTGAGCGCTTCTCCGGCGGAACCAGGGACGGCGGCGGGCAGGGACCAGAGGAACCGACCGAGGCGCTCGATATC